>VZRW01010983.1:1663-101293 GCA_013398125.1 Aegotheles bennettii
TGGGCGCGTTTTGTTCTGAGGGGGGATTCAGCTTTGAATTCTGCCCGTGTGGCACTCGGCGGCGGGGTGCCCGCCTGGGCAGGTGAGCGCTCGGAAGCAGCAGCGGCACATGGTGCACCCGCCAGCACACGGGATAGGGTTGGCCAGCTTAGTCCTTTATTTAAAATAAATATTGTGAGTGAGAGGGGCCGCAGCTGGCCTGTTGAAGGCAGCCTGCGACCCACTGCTGGGGAGCTGAGCCACTGCCTGCCGCTGCTTGGCGCAGGGAGCCCAGATTCTCCACCTGGGTGCAGGAGCAGCATCTCCTCACCACGGCCAGGCTCCCGGTGCCGAGCAGCGCCCATCTCCCTGCGGGGCAGAGCTGGTGCCCGAGGCTCCCCGGGCCGAGCTGGGGACAGGCTGAGAGCAGGAGGCTCACAGAGGTCTCGCCGGGAGGACTGCCTGCCTGCAGCGTCCTTAAGGATGAGAAGAAATGGCTTTAAATTGCAGCAGGGGAGATTCAGATTGGACATTAGGAAAAATTTCTTCACTGTCAGGGTGATTGGGCATTGGAATAGGTTGCCCAGGGAGGTGGTGGAGTCACTGTCCCTGGAGGTGTTCGAGATGCGTCTGGATGTGGTGCTGGGTGATGTGGTTTAGTGGTGATGTAGGTAGGTGATTGGACTGGATGGTCTTGAAGGTCTCTTCCAACCTCGATGATTCCGTGACTCTGTGGTTCTGCGGATGCAGTGCCAGCGCTGCCCTCAGTGCACACTGAGGGAACTCAGGGAGGTTAAAACACAACCACCCTGAGCAACTCCCCATTCCCAGTCTGGCTTCATTCAGGTGAACCACGGCTCACTCGAGCACGATTCAATCTTTTGAAGGAAGTAACTACCTCGTTATTTATAAGCAAATTTTCAGTATCACTGCAGCTGGATAACTGAGATCTAGAACAAGAGCAGAGATCGGACCTGTCGGCTCATCCCTTGTAAAGCTAGGCCATCCTCAAGGAACTGAGAACACCCTGGATAGAAGTAGCCAGCATCTGCAATGAAATTTCAGTAGTATTTCAAATACTGCAGAATGTATTGGTGCATTCACATTGTCCAGTAGGGTTTAACGCTGGTTTATATGCATCTTACTTCATGTTCCCATGAACGGTGATTTTTATCCTCTCTGAAGTTATTATTATTTGCACGCTTAAGAGGAAAAATAGGCAAAAGTTCGTTCTGGAGAATACTGATCTGAAAAAGGCAAGGTTGCGGTTCAGAAGGCAGCCACTCGAACTGCAGGGATTTGCTAAAGGAGCAAGGCCAGCCGAGCCGGCTCTCACCTCACCTTCCCTTTCTCAGTGTAAGCACCTGCAAATCACCTCCCCCTCACTTGAAAGAGGAGGGGAAATCGTTTCCAGTCAGAATCGTTACATTTACACTTTCTCAGTTCAGAAAGGTACGCAGGATATCAATCACCAAGCTCTTTGTATAAACTAAGAATTATTTTCATTGATGTGCAATTCTTTTCACTTCTCTTCCCCTAATTTATGGGCATTAGATAGAGGGTGGGTTTTTTTTTTAATAAACTACCTAAATATTGGTGAAATAGAACTTTATCAACATAGTACTTTATCTAAGGTACATGTATAATATAGATTTTTTTTCTCTTCTGCCCTGCTTGAATGTGAAAGCCCGCATTGCTTTAAATCAGTAGAAATCTTTTAGAATTGTAGCAAGAAATTGAATTAGGGTGAATTACATTGAGAGAAATTTAGAAATATTTGCATGAGTTACAGAGATCATTCTAATTATGACTGATACCGGTATTGCTGCTGCTAATAAAAGCATTAATTCTGCTCATGAACATGCTCTGTCTCTTTAATGACAAATACATATTTTTGGAAGGAAAAGTTGTTGGATTTTTTTTTTTACTTGTCAATGTGAGCAGTAATTCTTTGACAGAATTTTGATTGTGTTATTCACACAGGTTGTTTGTACTGCCCAAGCAAGTAAAGGGGATGCAAGATGTGCGATGCGAATCATGTCTCTCTGTATGTCCGCACAATATTGTTCAATTAGTCCCTTCACCCCACCCATACTCAGTCCTGCTCTAGAAAAAATTGATTAATAGCAACAAATGTGTTTCTGTATGGATTTTTGCATGTTTGTGTAATAAAGTTCTTAGTGTGAGCTGTTCCTTCAGCTCAGCTGCATACAAGAGAGTGCAATCTCTAGGTGAATTTTGCTAAATTTAAGAACTGTCAGTATTTTCTTGACTGAATTATATGTACCTTGAATGTAATGTCATTCTGCCTCCCTTTTTCCTATGACATGGTGCCTAAAACAGGAACATGCTCTCTTTGACAGAAAAAAAACTAAAAAACTGTCACTCTTCGGCTGTGTCTGTGCTAGGAAATGGTGCCTGTTTGGTGGCCAGCTGGAGCAAAACTTCCAGTTTAATTTTTTTTTCCAAGAGGAGTCAAGTTTGTGTGCCACAGCTGCTCTGCCAACACAGCCAATGTGTGGTACCTACAGACAATCGGGGGATTCACTGCTAAGCAGCAATGCTACTTCAGTCCAAATGCTAGTGTTGACTCAGCCAGAGGTGTTTGTTTTTGTTAGAAACATAATAAGCATCAATACTGCTGTCATCACTTGGTATTAAAAGCAGCAACATTCTCTCTTGGATTGACTTGGCAAAAACAATGAAGTTTAGGAAGGGCCTAGGAATTCTAAAAACTCCCTCAGAAGAATTTTTGAAAAAAAAATACAGCCCAATGTTATCACAATTCTGTTGTGAAGTTTAGTAACATCGTTCCTCCTCTCTTTCGTTTCTTTCTGACCCTTCTATTAAGGGCAGTTATTCACAGTGAAGAGAGAAATGGCAAGTACTGTCAGGATGTTTTTTCCTATCTTGTCTTAATGTTAAAAATGAATGTAGATGTTCAACATAATAAAAAGCTGTAGCAAGATGGACATCAAAAGGCACCATTTCCAGGTGGCTGGATGTGTAGCATATTGAGCCTAGGTGAAGAAGCTGGGCAGAAGGGAGCTCTGGAGCCCCTTTGGCAGCCCTGGCTGCAATGGGAGGGAACTCTGGCAGCTGCACAGGGGTAAGGCAGCCCCACATCCCCCCACCTCTGGCGCAGCAGCTCTCTCCATCTCTGCTTAATAATGCCTTAGCATGGTTGGCTTGGCCTGTCTTGTACAGAGTCCAACGGCAACTAAAACATAAAAAATGAGATCTTGACCTAATATTTTGTTCTCTGCCTGCTTGACGTGGAAAGATATTGCTGGGCAGCAATCACCGGAAAACTTCTTTATGTTATTCACTGTGTTGCTAAACAATTATCTTGCTGGAAACAGCAGCTATATGGCTGAAGAATATTCCTAGCTGTTCTCCACCCAGATGGCACGTGAATATATCAGCTTGTCTCCAGATACAAATTTTTGGAGAATTCAGGCCGTCGCACCCTTTTCCTTCCCTCCCCATCACCTCTTGTGCAGCTGCTGGCAGCTGCTTTGGGCAGCCGCTGGCTCCGTCCTGCTCCCCCCGCAGCACGGCTGGATGACCCGCCGGTGCGCTGGGTGTGCTACGGCTCTTCCCTGGACTGGAGAGTGGGGAGATGCCAAGGAGGCATCAGCCAACAGGACAAAGGTTCAGAAAATTCTGGACTTGGATGGGAAATGCTGTGAATTAATACAAAGTCTTCAGATCCAAACATAGCCCAACCTCATCCTTGCACGTACGCGTGTACACACACACACACACACAGAGCCCAAAACCTGAGTTTCATGAAAACAGCCCACAGTAAATGGAGACTCACTGGAAGTAACTTTGAGTACCGAAATTACTAGTACTGCTATTGACAGTAGCACAAACAAAAGCACCTTCAAAAATGAACTCTATAACCTTGTCTATACCAGACATACTTGCAATCCTTTCCAAATCATTCCTCAGAACTAGTCTGGGCAAAGTTAGAGCGTGGAAGTAGAGCTCAAAGGCTGGCTTTGTTGGGCTTTTTTGGGTTGGTTTTTTTGTTTGCTTTTTTCTCACAAAAGTAATTTTTTTTAAAATTTGATTTTAAATCTTTTTTTCAAAGAACTTGTCTATCTCTTGCATGCATTCACCAAGTAGTCTTCTGATACTTTGTTATTGTATAGTTCACACTGATTTATTTCCAAAATTTGTTTCCTTGCTTGACACTATCAAAAAATATTACATTTTGTGATGAAAAAGTCTATACTAGGAATTAGTACTCCACTTAGCATTGGCTGCTGGAGTAGTCAATACTACTGTTCTTTGAATAAAATGAAAATTAGAGATTTCTAGAAAATGATTTTTCAAAGATAAATAAAAGAAATCTTTGTGCTTTCAAAGTACTACTGTTCTATTAGGTTTATTTTCTTTCTGCCAGTTTTTACTGGAAAGATATTTTACTCATCCTGGGAAAAATGTCAATGTTTGGACTAAATGCTCTGTTGCTTTGAAAAGGTACAGTTTAAAGCAGGCCAAATTATCAGAATTTTCTGATGAGCCTGCCAGTAGCTTTTTGCAATTCTGCTGAGAAAGTGTGTGTTAAATGAAATAGTAGCATCCAACATGTGAGTTGCTGCAACAACCACAGACCAAATCAGAGATCAGGGCACCAAATAGTTCATCTATCAAAAGACATATTCCTGCTTCATGTAGGGAGTTCATAGCCTAAATATACCAGCAAATATCAGTATCTTTGGTTGGCTAAGTTCATCAGCATTTGCCCCCAGTTGAAAGAGTGTTAGGCTTGCCTCCTGAGCAGGATTTTTCAGAGCCGGGGCTGCAGTTGGATGCAGAAGATGGCAGAGCCAGCAGCAAGCCTCTCCTCTCCTCTGTGCCAGGCAGGCGGCCATCCCACCCTGTAAGGCAAACCCACTCTTCTCTAGTTCACCTGCATTAAAAATATCCCTGCTTTGAGATTCAGTTGTGTTTTACACTCAGATGCTGTTGTGGTTTAGCCCATATAGGCCCATGGGATCTAAATGTAATTAGAATGATCCAGATATTCCTATTCATATGGCAGCCAAGAGTAAGGTATTTTTATTTTTTTTTCTTGGAAGAGGCCACATTTTTCACTAGTATATAGGAGAGCTTAAAGTTTTAGTCTTTGTACTCGCATAGGAAAGGCAAACCCCCAATAGTTCATGACTCATGCATTCATGCAATCCCTGTTGCTTATGACTGATAGGATTTTATGCCAATTTTACTTTTTCATGTTTTGTTTATCCTACGATGCATTAAGCTCATGTGGGAATACTCCAGTGGATTCTGCTTTTTATTCAGGAGAGCTGGAAAAACTCATCATTTCAGATTTAAACAAGCTGTCCTGCTTTTGGAACAGTGAACCATAGTGTGAAAAGACACAATGTGAACTAACAGAAATTACATTACTATTCACTCAAACAGAATTGGTTTCACAGATTCAAAAGCCATAATTTATCTTCACCTGTGACAAAACAAAAGCCATTTTACCAAGTAATTTCACTATTACTCCTGATGGAGTCAGGACACCTTTCAGTCTTGATTGAAGTCTATAAATGCTGGAAATTAAATGGATTACTACAGAAATTTAGTTCCATTACCTAATTACCCTCACTATTAAAAATGTGCATAATGTTCCTAGTCAGAGGGCATGTTTGCACAGAATGGGAGTGTTTGCTCTGAATGTAGTTGCTGTACACTGAAATGACATGTGAGATAGATATGTTTGGTGCTCTTTCTGTTTAAAATTGCTTGTTGAAGTAATACTTACAAATGTCTGGGCGGATGCACAATATAAATTCCTCAGCTGTCATGCACCACTGCTTTACATCTCACTCAAGACTACCGAAGATAGCGGATTACTGTGAAAGAAGGTTATCTCCCTCCAAGGGAGGCAAAATGGGTTCAATTACAGCTGCACATCCATCAACAGGCAATACATAACCATCATATATACTAGAGTAGATTTTGGTCATCTGAAGTTGTGTAGATGCTCTAAGCCTTTGGCCTAGAGGCACAGAATCAAAGTGCCTTGAAGATGGAAGAATGAAACCCAACATTTTAGGGTTTGGCAAGGGGGGACACAATCAAACCACTGTGCAGTAATAGACTAAAAGGATGTTGAGAGCCCTCTTCCAAGGAAGCAAAGATCTGGAAGGTATCACAGTCCATTTGTGCATATTAGGAGAGACAAATAGGGTTGCTGGTGGCCCCAGTATCCCACCATTCAAAAATCACAGTTTGTGTCAGACATCTTAGCAAGCAATAACTTTTCTGGTGCCCATGGGATGCTACCATGATGGGCCGACGTGCACTGCTATCCTACCTGAATCCTGGTGCTGCCTTGGCATTTACAAAATTGCAAGAAGTCAACAGGGATCTGTTCTTAATCTGCTTTGTATGTTTCTCAGACTCCAGCCAAACCGTCACCCAAAAACCAAGATGTCACCACTTTCTTTCTTGTTTCCTTAATACTTTCTGTTTTCCCCATCACAGAGCATTTCCAGTTGTCCATGTGCCAACTAACAATGGCAGCTGGAGCAAGGACCTGGTTTGGAATCACGCTGCTGTCACAAACAAGAATGCAGTGATGCACTTTGACAAAACACTCACCCACAACACTCCTTTTCCTTTTATGGTTCTCCTTTTCCTGCATGGGAAACCCTGCTCCTCCACACCCTGCACTGCTTTGGTATGCTAGATTCACAGAGCAAAATATTGTCAGAGGAGAGTGTTTAGTTGGAATATGGAGAAGAAAGGAAGTAGGCAATTTATCAGCTACATTTTGAAGCAAAAGAAGGGTATTTTGCAAAAAAAACCCCAAATCTTCTTCCAAGTTAGAAAAGGCAAGCAACGTCATTGGTGCAAAAAAAAGTAAGGCATTTTTTCCCATGCAAGGTTTTTCCTCCAGAAACAGAAAAGTGATACAGATCGTTACCTGAAGCAGATTATTATGCAGCAGTACACCCTGCATCTGCCTAACTGGGAAGGGCAGAGGGATGCTTCTGATGAGAAGACTCCAATCTGTGCTGCCACTGCTCTTGCCGAGACCCTGTAGAATCCCAAATGGAGCCAGCTGTATCAAAGGCCATCACCTCCCACAGCTGCAAGTTACCACTGGTCTTTGATGGGAGACAAGGCAGGCACCCTGGGGCTCCAGCTCTTCCTGAGCATCACCCAAGCATTGCCAGGGCTATGCACTCCTGGGAGGGAAGGGCAGCTGTACGGCAGCAGCTGCATCCCAGCTTTAGCTCAGAGAGGGCTATAAACTCTTGCTGTGCAGGGAGGAGAGTTGTTGTTTCCCTGAGGAACAGTTGCCAGAGCACAGAAATCTTCACTGAGCTCTGCCAAAGGCATGGGTCTCACCACTTTTGAAGATCTCAGAAATCATCAAGACCTAGGAGCTGGGAGCCTTTTCCTGACTGGGAAAGTGCCAGATCAGCTCCTGCTCCCAGCTTCTGCTGAATTTGGAGCTAAGTTGCTGTCCCCCTTCTCAAGAGGCAAAAGCAGCCTCTTCTTCAGAGCAGCAGCTTCAGTTCTTTGGTCCTGCTGAGCTCAGCAGTAGCTCAGCTGAGCTGTGAACCATAAGCTGGCTTTGTGCATGGATAAATATAGTAAGACAGGAATAACATGAACACCAACATAAAGACAACTGTTGGGTTTCTATTGTGGTTTGTTTTTTTTTTTTTTACTGTGAAGCCCTCACAAGGCTAAAGGGACAGAGACTAGAAGTCCAAGTGGTCTCTTAGCCCTACTACGTGGCCCTTTTAGCTCTCACTTGTTCTTGGACAGACTCCTTGGGCATGTAAAGTTTCAGGTGGCCTCTGCTAAAGAAGAAGGAGGAGGCCTCCCAGAGTGTGACCTCAGCCTACCACTGGATATGTAGGAAGGAGCTCAACTGGGAATGGAGCCTCCCTTTCCAGCTCTGATGTTGAAATGTTCCCCATCACAGCGGAAATCTTTTAAGACAACTCATCTGAGCCAAAATATGGAGAAGAGTTTGTGAAATTTCATCCTTTTGAAATAGAGCCCTGGGCTTTCCTCCTACGCATACCCAAACCTAATCTTATCCTGAGCAACAGCCTCAGCTCACTCCTGATCCAGATTTGGACACAATCTCCTCCTCAAGTTTTTCCCTGACATTGGGGAATTTCATTGTAGCTGTATTACTGTGTATCTAAAAGTGCAAATGAGTGTCACAGTCCTACAAGGTGACCTGGTAAATGAAATCAGAGTGAATGACACACTAATATTATTAGTCTATTTCTTGTTTCTGCTGAGGACCAGTCATACTTTTTGACATTAACTCCCAGAGGTTCTTATTTGTCAACACAATATTTGTTCCATTTGCCACTGAATTCCAAATAATGCTTTGCCCAGGAGACCTGTTACCCTAATGCAGATCTTGAAAGAAAGGGTTGTATTCCACATGCCAAATGCTACTCTCATTCCTACTAGAATAACAGAGGAAGGATTTTGGCTCTAGATATACAGAATTTTATGAAGACACAATCTGTGCTTTCACACAGAAGGCCCCACAAACAACGCTGGATTATTCCTTGAGGTGGCTGCTCAGAAGTTCTCTGTTCAAAAGGGTTGATTTCCCATCAGCCTCTTCCCAACAATCCCAGAATATCCTTCTGGTAGAAGCCCTCTGTCTGATCAGTCCACTGATGAGGCAACTTCTTATGAAAAACCTTCCCATGCTAGGCATTGCTCCACCAGCCACCCAACACGGTATTTCACATCAAGAGAGGAGGGGTGCATTATCCCTTTTTTGCTGATTACACCACACTGTATGCCCACTTGAGACAGGCAGTACATTTCTACCTTTCTAGGATGACAAGTATCCACTACATAATTTACAGCACTTTATTACTCTGAAAATTCGCACCTTGATTGATTGCTATTAAATAGCACATGCTCAGTAAATGTTTTTCTTCCATCATTCCAGCATCTGTCTTAAATTATATCACCTGTGTAAGTAAACTAGTAACCTTTTAAAAGCAGCTGATCCCCTGCAAGCAAAACGACTTCATTTTCCTATTAATTGAAGTGTGCAGCTTTTCATCACTCACTACCTTGCCCACCTAGATTTCAGTCTCGAAGAAGCTTAGCATTTTGTTATGAACCATGCTCACCTTGGATGTCCCCAGAGACTAAATGAACTCCGAGCCCTGCTGTGCCAGCCCGGTGAAGGGGCAGGGGCATAGGCATCCCCCACTGCATCCCTATTGACCTCAGGGCAGGTCAAACAGAAAGCCCAAAGCAGAGCGACACAGCAGGTGAGCAAGCAGATGGAGGAAGAAGCCCTGAGGCTCAGAAGGGTGGGCTGACCAAAGAGGTGGTTGCCAAGAACAGAGGAAACCCAGATCTAACTGAGGAAAATGCCAAGGTCATTTCTTCTTTGACAGCAGCTGCAACTGCTCTGCTAGCTTTAGGCTCTGGCTGCCTCCTCCTACGTTTTCTCTCCCATGGACGATGTGCTGGGGACTGGGAGGGAAGTGCCAGAAGGCTTCTCACAGCATTTCCAACATCTTCTCTACTTAACAGTAGTTGCATGCGATTGCTTATGTGCTCATGTACTAAAAGCACAGGATTATCACATGTCCTTCAAAACACCACACCTGGCAAATGCACAAAACTAGGGATGAGCAAAACTGCTCTCCGTTAAAGACAGCATGGAAGTAGTGGGTCAAAAAATAGCTTGGAAATTATTTTGCCATTTTGCCTCTAATAAATTGTAATCCTGAGCTGATTTGTTTTTAAGGAGTTCTGGCACTGCTCCAAAGGGCTGCATTTTCCAGAGATGAGCTATCCATTTCCTCTGGTCTTCTTAACATGGCTGTAGCTGAATTTTTAAGCCAGATCATCCCAATTTACCAGACATGATATTATTACTGGTGTGCAAAAGGAGGCAGAGAATTAAAAATAGCCATGCTGGTAGATGTGAAGTCAGTTGGTTTAAGGCTTAGTCAGAGGTTTATATGTCATTTCCAAGTCCTTGAGTTCCTAGGCTGTTCAGTAAGCCTGTACTGTAGGGAACCACGCGGTACAGATCTGACTCCTTTGCTTTTCACAGGTCAGCTTAGGATATAGAAGCATGAAAAAACACCCAGGCACTTGTTTTAGAATTGACTAGGTCAGTGCTTTAACTGCACGTGATGAAAGCCAGTAGTGTACTTAGATATACTTAGCTCAGCTTAGCTCAAAGTAATTGTATTGTGCGCGTGTTAGGCTGTATCACGCAGTGCAGCACAGCAAGCGTGTGGTCCACAAAGGCAGAGTGATCGAATACAGCCAAGTAGAAAAGATGCAGTTGAAATTTTAAAAAATCTCATTTCCTATTGGTTTACTTATTTTTGCAAAATACATTTTTAAATGCAAGCGTTTTTGGCTAAGGAATTAGTTGAGAAATGAGAGATCTTTAATCAGCCATCCAAGAGGAAGAAATCAAAGTTCCAGTGTGAAAAAAGACCATGTTTTTCCTTCCAAAATTTACCATTTACCATTTAACACAAAACCAATTTGTTTGTCAAACTATTTCTTACTTTTTCCAGAATATATGGGATTCTTCCCTTTTATTCCCCTGAGCAAACGCCATACACTTAAGTGCAATTCATAATCCTACTGTACCTACTAATAAGGAATATGTTTGCAGCCCTCAGACACAGGCCAGACAAACTACAGTCACATGGCAGCAGAAGCTGTTCACGTATCCAAAGCCCCTCTTATTCTTCGACTCTCTCTTCTGTGTGTTCTTATTCTTAGGTAAAGAAATGGGACTTTCTATGGTTTATCAGTGCAAATTTAGTGCAGAAGAAGATTTACTTCACATATGTCTTGTGCTATTGAAAAGAGGCTTTTTAAACTAATTTTGGGACACTTCAGAATACATGGTCTAGTGGGAGGTGTCCCTGCCCATGGCAGGGGGAGGGAACTAGATGATCTTTAAGGTCCCTTCCAACCCAAACCATTCTATGATTAGTAATTCATCATGAGGCATGTGTATTTTAATGTATCATTTTGCATTCAGATATTGGTAGCTTTTCCTCACCTTAAAAGTATTGCTACATTATGGTCAACCTGCTACCAACCCAGTGAAAGAGCTCTTCATTACCTTTTGTTTTTAATTATACCTACCTGAGGTCTGAGCCTATCATGTGCTTGGAGCTCATGGTCACTCTCTAGCAGGCATTTCCCCTTTAGAGGGGAAATGAAGGGTGTTCAGCTGTTAGAAACAGTTTTTAGTGGAGCCGATGTCTTAACTTAGTCCTTCTTAACAATTGCCCATTTTGTTCCTCTTGCTAGTTAACCTGCTGCTTCTTTTGGTGGCTGAAATTCCCAAAGTGTTAAAACTAAATTTCCTACTCACCCTGAGTAGTACAAATGCAGCAGTTACCATTAAATATCTGGCAGTTTTTCCCCCGCCACATCTGAAATATCCACCAAGGATTTGCAATTCTGATACTAAGGAGAGGCACAGACTTCAAGTGGTTGAGTTCATTGATGGTAACCAACAGACAAAAACGTCTCAGTGCCCCTAGGAGAGGACCTGGGATTTCATAAAATTTCCATGTAGATGATTTCACTTCTAATTCTTTAGTTTTTTAGAGCTTCCCCCAGCTCTGGTTCTCCCCACCCTGAGCAGAGTGAACATCCATCTTTACAGCCCCTGCCTGCTCCTGCCAGCATGCTGGAAGCTGCATCTGCCCGACCTTTGTCTGAAGCCTTATGCAACAGCTGGGGTGGCCAGACACTGCCAGGGCCTGAGCTCTAGAAGCTCCCAGCAGAAAAGCAGGTTGGATGGCGTGACATAGAAGCTATATGAGTGAGTTATTTCAAGCAGCTCAGGCACAAATACAGTCCCCAGAATGGCTGATCTTGTTCCCCGATGCTAACAGCTGTCCTATTAAATGTGCACTTTTCATAGATGTAGCTCCGCAAGTTTCATGTGATACATCAATATCAGTAAAAATGAGGCCATTTATAAACACCTCCTCCTTCTTCCTCTCTCTCCTTGCCCTGCTCCCAAAATATGTCTGTTGGCAGGGTGAACCCTGCCAGTCATAGACTTTGTCCACTTTGCTCCAGACCAAACAATAAAGTAGTGAAAGACATAATGGTGGTGAGCAGTGAAAGGCAAAAATAAAAAAGGAAAAAAAAAGAAAAGAGAAGCAGCTATAAACCTATTGATGCATGTTATAGATCACCCAACGTGGATTAGAACCACCAAACACATTTCTGCTATCTGGTTTCCAATTATTGAGTGCCCTACCCTTTATGTACTCACGGGTATTTTCCACAAGGGCTCACCTTCCATTACATATAACGTAACCCATTGATTTCAAAACTTGACATAGAAAAGGCCTCTCTGGGGCCTCACTATCATAGCAAGCTGTGCAATCTCAGTATCAGCTATTTTGATAGCGGCTTCCTGCCACACAGAGGGTTTCAGTTCTGTTGGGCCGCTGCTATTCTGCAGCTAAACAGGGACTGTGCATGCAAATATGCCATTGGCTTCGTCTGTCTCTCCCGTCTGCAGCTGCACCAGCTGGGATCCTGGGTTTCTGGGAAGACACCTGGACTCTGGCACACCAAAATGGCGTGCATTGCTGAGCAGGAAGATTTGAGGACTGTCTAATTTCAAAGCCATCTAGGTGCTGGAATAACTGGTCATTCACATCATGGAGAAACACTGAAGTCAAGACGGCATTTGTGTGCCAACCTCTTTTTCTGCTCTGCTACCTTCCTGCTCATGTACTGTAGGTCAAAGATGGATGGAGGGTTGTCATTCATAACAGTAATTTGGTGCCAATCCTGTAAAAACTTCCTTTTAGCAGAGATAAGATAATGCAGTCTAACAGTTCTTTAACTAAATAGGATTAATTAGCAGGAAGCTGGCTGCTTAATTCACCACTGACCTGTAAAACCTGGTAAGAATGAGGTCATTGGACATAATAGAGCCATTTAGGAGTTTAGATCAAACTCTAATAACAGAAAACATAATTTAAAGACCACTCTGATATAATAAAATTCTGGGGTAAGAAAATATTGCTTATTAAGGAGAGACCTAATCTTTAAAATAGTGTGCTCTGTATACTCAAAAGTGTATTCCTTCCAAAACAAACAATTGCAACATCTGAGCATTCAATCAGTGGACACCAGACTTTGACATTCAAACCCATGAAGCTTTCATATCCTTCCCCCAAATAATTGTTATATAAAGCTCATTTTTCTGTGGCCTTAAGATCTCACAGGATCCTCACATTATGAGAAAATTGTTTCATGTTTCAGTGCATAAGAACCAGCACTTCTCTGTGCATATCCTGAGTAATCATCTCGATTAAATGGTTTGTTTAAGGATCAGAAAAAATAAATAGCGTGCATGTACTTCTATAGCTCCCTAATTTCCCTTCAGCTTATACTCACTTTTTCACTGTTTTTTTCTTTTTTCTGACAGCAGCTGTTTGCAAATGACAGCTTCTATTAGTAATACACGTGTGCATCTGTATCATTTCTGCCAAAACAATGTTCCTGTTTTCCCCCAGGAATCTCTGATGTCTTCCCCAAAATTATGTCCTGTCTCTTCCCCACATTAAGTCAGGAATATCAGGAAGCATTTCAACTGATTTACCTATTATAGTATACACCATCTTCCAAAGAGCTAGGTCTACAACCATTTACAGGTCAGAAATACTGCCTGAAGACACGCTCGGGAGCTAACTGAACCTATTTTAAAAACTTTTGGTCATGTGAAAAAACAGATACAACATCTGAGGTATGGAACAGTCAAAAAAATATATTGATTTTGATGTGTTTCTACTTCCAAAGCAGAGGGATGAGGGTTTGCCCCTTAGCTGCCCATCTGGGAATAAAAATATTTTCCTCTAATTTTTTTTCCCCTTTTTATTATTCCCTCCATCTTCAAAGCCTTCATGTAGTAACTGGCTACTCTCCCATCTTTGCTTGCCAAAGAAGCTTGAACATATTCCTTCAGATGGCCAAAAAGGTCATTATGGTTTGAAAGAAAACATTTCTTCTACCCAGGAGCTCAGCACACCATGTCCCCATTTTTCCAGCCTGCTGCCAATACTGAGAAGTGAGATCGCTTTTCAAGCCCACAGCTCAATAACGAACAGTTTTGTGTGTCTACTACAAAAGATCAGGAAGCCAGACCCACTTTTTTATTTAATACATGGAGCCAGATTCTCAGCTGGTATAAGCTGAAGCAGCTCTACTGGTGCAAAGAAAAATATACTGATTAACACCTGCCAAAGTTCTGCTCTACATATTATGTTTGCATAGTAAATGGCATAAATCATGGAAACTGTACTTATTTTTTTCCATTTTGAGACACTCTTCCATCAGTACACCCTGGGAAAATATTTTTGCCTTTAGTAAAGTCCTAAGGATTCAATTAAAATAAAAGTAGGGCCAAAGCATTTTCATAAAATTCAAAAACTTTTCTAGATTTATTCACTACAATTACCTCCACAGTCATGGACACAATGGTATGAATAGTTCCTTGTCTGGGGTTTCTCTCTGCTGTCTAGCATTGCTTTAATATGTCAAAACTGGATATATGTGTGGAGGGAGGGATGAACGCACACACACAGTACGCTCTCCCTCACGTAACGTGCCTCTCTTTCTCTCTGGTATACAGAGCTCAGGCTACTGGAATTCCCATTAGTTCAGACTATCCAAGTGGCCGGATGATTCATCAGTAGAAAAGGAAAACATTTAACTTTGCCTGTCTTTTAGGGAACATTATTTGTAAAAACTGTTGCACATAGAAAACCCCCCCACACACATTGCTAACTTTTATTTAATTAATCCATCTTCCAGAATAACAGCACAGAAACTACCTATCTGCATGTTTAAACAGGTAATGTGAAGAGTTATTAGAGCTGAAAATTGGCTTTGCTTCTTAGCCTTATATTGAAGTTCATATCTTCATCAAGCTCATACAACATTTTGGGATATGGTTGCAACTTTACAAAAAAGAATGCTACTTGGTGGTAAATTATTAATGCTTTGATTAATTTTTTTTTAAAGTAGATGTGCAAATTACTGCAACATTCACAGTGAGCAAACAAGTACTCCCACGCTGTGAGAAAAGATAGGGCTATGTACAAGGTGATAGCACAGAGAGTTTACTTTGAACCTCAGATTAAATAAGCGTTTTTACTGTTTAATAGATATCTGAGCTGGCAAAATGAGGGGAAAGAAGGCAAGGCAAGGCAAGGGAAATATTGAGAAATACCATGAATAGTCTTTCCAGTCACTCTGGCCTGCTTGGGACACAGGAAGAAGGAAGTGAAGACAGAAGAGGATTATCCTCATGTTGTCACAGTCTGCCCACAACCCAACCAGAGAAACCCCTTCCAACAAACACTTTGATGCAATGGATACACTCCCAGGATTTCCAGTTCCTACACACATACCTCTGTCATCCTATTAAAAAAAACAAAACAAAACAAAAAAACAATTTGGCAACAACAAGAAGTCTCACTGCTTTATCCTCCCAGCATGCTCCGGCTGCTCAGGCTATAGCTGGATAAGTTTTAGTAGCCTCAGAGAAAATCCAGGCCATGACAGATGCTAAACCATTCCTAGCTGAGGACCAAGAATTCAGAAGCAGCTGAAGACTACTGTATGTGCCTAGTTCATGCAGCACCTCATGTTCAAACTGATTGCTTGCCTAATTCGCACTGGCATCAGCAGGACTCAAACAAGTTGGTAACTTTGTTCATCCCAGAAGATTTGTCCATGGCAATGGCCTATCTGGGTTTTTCCCACCGTATTTCTGTCATGCAGGGTAGGATTATGCCACAAGCTGCAGCCAGGACTGGTAAAATGGATCACCTAATGGGAGACCTCCTGCTGATGTCACTCACTCCTTGGACACTTCTCTTTGTGCTCAAACAGTTGTAGAGGTTCCCAAAATCACAGGTCCCCATCCTCCCCTGGCATGGCCCATGCCTAACAGATGCTCTCTCAATGTCCTGAGAAGAGGTATCCATCCCCAGCTCCTCCTAGGCACTGTCAGGGCATGTACATGGTACCTAAATACTTGATGTCCAAAAAGGACCTGGTGGGAAGTTCGGACCTCTGTGGTGGTTTAACTTCAGAGCCACACACTTCAGAGCCACACATTTGAAGGTCATTGCTCCAGCTCTTTCACATCATCTCTATTTTATTTTTTTTTTTATTCCTTGCTGCCCAGGACATTTTATATTTGTCAGCTCTGTCAGCTCTAAGGTTTTATTTTACCATTTTGTTCTTCCCCCTTGTTACCCAGTTCATCTGTTTTCCTCCTGTTGCTTCTTTGCCCTCATGAACTCGGGAGCCTGGAACTAACACTTATTTCAAAAGTGGTGGTACAGCCATCAGCTGAAAGCAGATTTTTTTTTTCCAAGCCTTGAACATCTGTCAGCAAACATTGCGGGGGAGTGTTTGTTACCGTAACAGGTTGTGTGGAAAAACACAGCAGTACTCCTCTCCCCTCCTCACAATCTTCTTCGGATTTGATAAACTCGGACTGTCCTTCATCTAAGGCCTATAAAATGGATAAACAGGGATCTTCATCAAATCAAAATGAGGGGGAAAATTTTAGGGAGTAAGCTGTACAGCTAAAGGGACCGCAGACAAAAAAAACCTGCTCTAGCTAGCTTAAAGGACAGAAATTACTGCAGCAAGCTGTTACTATCAAATCTACAAGAGATAACCTCACTTATTAGTCATCACGTTGCCACCGATGAGAAAATGAATGAAAATAGTAAACAAAATCGAGTTTCAAGAGAGAAGTCCTGAAAATAAGTATGTGATGTGCCCCTCCGGGCATGCACTGGCAGCTTATAGGATCAGTTCTTGCCCAACAGCTTGTACATGAGAAACGCCAGAACATACAAACCCTTAACACATCTGCTGACATGTGTCAGTCTTACACCAACCCTTCACTTAGTTGCCTTTTTAAATTAGAGATGCAAGGTGCAAAGAAATAAACTGCACAAGTTATTATACCCAGGAGAATAACAAAGACCCGCTCCCATGCACAGGAGCAATCCTGGGTTTTAACTGTAAGGTATTTGACTAAGTATAGTTTACTTAACCTCGAGGACCTTTCATGAAGGTGCTCTGTGTTCTGCTGCAGCAAAGGAAAAATAAACATTGTTACTTTATTAAAACCATTTATTCTAGCGAGTGTCTTTCCTTAGGGTATAAATGACCCATGCCCTCCAGGCGTCAGTTCTTGCACATACAGGCTGAGTTTGCATTTGTACATCAGGTGTTTTGAGTTAAAAGAGATTTCCCCAAAATCCAGGGACACTATAGCAGGTCCATGGAGTACTCTGTGTCTGTTCCTTCCCACTTACAGATATGATCCAAAGCACACTGGAAACAGTGTGTGACTTTCCACCCACGCTGTTGGGCTTTAGACCAGGACAACTACACCTTTGTCTCTTAGAGTTCCCAGTGAATTCGGCACTAGCCCTGATACAGGCTGGCTGGAGACTGGTGATCTTGGCTTAGAGCAGACATCTTTGCCATGCCAATATTTAGCTTGTTCTCATGCTTAGTTTAACAGGGAAGCTTGCTGCTGATGGTGTTTTTACTGATGAATATTTGCTGTCATGAACACAGTAATTCTCAGGAACTGGCTTCCTGAGCTATGAAACATCTGCAAGGTCAAAGGAGCTCTAATAGGGATTGCTGCTTCTCATGGGTGCAACCAGACTTCAGACTATGTGGAGACAGCAATGGGAAAGGAAGGTGGCAAGGAAGGAAGGAGGGATGTCAGGGAGGGAAAGAATAATCCCAACCATATTAATTCCCCTTCTCGCTTATTGCTTTCTGAACAGCTTTTCTGTAATTGGAGTCCTGTCGTACCAGCAAGGTCCACCCACTCTCACGGCTCTGTGTCCCAGTGCCAAAGAACTGCTAGTATTAGTAGATGACGTATTTGTTTTGCATTGTGTGTGCCATAAATAATATCAAGACATGTTACTGAGTTCTGGGACTGAGCCTGTGCATTCGCTGTTGTTGTATGAGGAAGAAAGTTAAAATAACAGCAAAAATGCAGAGGAAGCCCTTGACAATTTCACCCACAATACTGTGCCTATGTACTGCTTCCTCCCATTTTCCTGAACCAGAAAGCAGCAAGCTTCTGAGAGTTCTGGTTCGGGTACCAGATTAGACCTCTAGCACTACTGTAGGCATTCAGGCTGTTCCTGGCACTGGTAAGTGCCTCTCCACCCTAGGTGGAGGTTCTAACATTTCAGAAGCCAACTTCTGGGGCAGCATTAGCACCTTGGTCCTCATGCCTCTGTGCAACACAGTGATGGTAACTCTTGTGCCTTTTCCATCAAATTTTCTTAGCATCCACATGTGATGGAGCAGAGTCAAATGCAGACTGTATTTCCAGGCCAGGTCATTCCTTCCTTGGCCTGGTGAGGTGTGTAGAGTATATAATGCTGTTATAGTATCCATCTTTCCAAAACTGTTTGCCTTTGGTCTCTATAGTGAGTTTCCCAGCTAAGATAACACTTGGTTCCACATGAGTGGTCCTTCAACCATTAGGCAGAGCTGTCCTTGATGGGAGCGAGCAGAACCCTCTTTTACACCTGTGTTCTCAACCTTTCCTCAGCAGGCAGAACAGAAAATGTGGCTTTGATTTATTTTTATTTTTTTTTTACACAAAGTCTTAAATGCCAAAATAAATTATAGAAAAAAATAAATTTGGAAGGCTCTGAAGGGTTGACAAAGCTGCTGTCTCCCATCTTCTCCTTGCCCGCAGAAAGGCGAGACTTGAATTTTTACGTTGGATGCCAGAATCAGTTTTATTCAGCAGAAATCCTTTGGCTGAGTGCAACATGCAAAATCAGACAGTTTTCTGCATGAGGAAAAGTGAATCATCGCTGCTCATTCCATTTATTAAAACTGCTGGGCCAAGATTTATTTTTAATGAACTCTGATCAGTCACAGCCAGTGATTTCACAATTCATGTTAGTACTGTAGGCATTTGTTGCACTGTGAACAGCTCATTTGCTTGTTTTCTGGAAGATTTTTTTTTCAACTGACTTGAAATTGGTCACACAGACCTCTATGAGACTTTTCAGGCTGAATATTTTTGTTCCCATGGATAGAGGCCATATGTCAAAACCCTTTATTGTCACCAAAGACAAAAAAAAACCCTCTTGCTTTTATTCTGCTGAGTTCTTTCCTTTTTGTTTCTTTTTTTTTTTTTTTTAACTCTCTACTGTGCCCTGACATCCTGCCTCACTAAACCCTACTTCATCCTTCTGTTTTCTCTAGTATGAATGTCTGTGTAAGGGAAACAACATACTTTACAGATTGGAAAAGATAACGCAGAAAACAAACTGTATGCCAAAACAGAGACAGTTGTAATGAAGGTTGTAGAACTGCATGTCTGCATGTAACTTCTTTTTTTAGTTTGGGCTTTTTTTTTAAAAAAAAAGAGCTGTGAAGTAGAAATCAATGTGCTCGGTCTTTAACCAAAAAAGCTAAAATGCCTTAAAAGCTTTTCAGTGGAACTGGAGCTTTCTGACTGGCTGTTAGAATGGCAAACTGTATATTAAAAATTGCCAACACAAAAAGCGAACCCTACTGTCCATTTTTTCTTGGATTTTGTTGTTGGTTTTTCCCTCATAAGTATTTTATATTTTAGAAGTGCAATAAATGGCTCACCAGGAAATTCACTTCAGAGCAATTATTGCATGCTTCAGGTGGTCTAAGCAAAGCTATAATCACACACAAATAGGCTGACTGTTGTGTATTTTGCTTAATGGTATGGATAAACCCTTAAAAAAAATGAAATCAAATGGAAGCCTTATCAGCTTGGAGAGAGATATACCCTGGGGTTTGTAACTCTCTCAGATCTTAGGCAGACAAACAAATTCTTCATCCTTCCCATGACTGTGGAGTCTGGCTGAGTATTTTTTCAGGCTTCTCGGTTACAAAGCAGGGCTAGGGGCCGACACGAGGCCAGCATCTGTCCAGCAGCACCGCAGCCCCTGCAGTGCAGCCACTGCCTTTGCTTTCTCCCTGTGTTCCCCGGGATCCAGGAGAACGAAACCGCTCCCTCGAGGGTTGTTTACTTTTGTTTTCTGAACAATTTTAAAGCAGCTGCCTGAAGACAACTGGACAAAATATTACAGAAATGGATTTAGACCAGGTGAGGACACATGCCCAATTGGGACCTGGCTGCAGGCGCTGATGAAGCAGCGGTGAAAGTCATCAGCTCATGATGGGTGGCCAGCTGCAGAGCTTTGCTCACAGCCCAGGTAGCCCTATCTCAGTACCCTCCTCTTCTCCCAGGCAGCTTCTCAAAGGGACATCAGTCTTTAAATAAATGAACTGTACTACAAATCTGCACAAAACACTGCTTTAAGAGGAGGTTCTTGTCAAGCCTCCACATTTTCTTTTCCCTTGCCTCCTCCTGGTATGATGCAGCCTCATCTTACTCGGGAAACCATGGCAATTGGATCATTCAACACAACAACTGCCATATTTTAGTCATTCTCCAAACCTTTCTTCCTTGTTCACTGTCTCAGTGTCTGTGCTGAGGCTGCCTGCACAGCTGACAACAGTGGTATCTAATGGTATAACAAAAAGAGGACAGGACTAACACTTAGGCTATTAATCTCTTTGTCTACTCAGAGGCCGAGCTGTAGCCAAGATACAAATTTGGAGGGTATTGGAAATTTAATCTCCTCTGCCCCACCAGTTCAGTCAAATACCTGTTTGCATTCCCATAGTCTTCAGCATTAATAATGTCGACCAGTTCTGCTAGATAATGGGTTTCCACTAGAAATTTCAGTAACTCTCAAGGAATGTAACAGCAGTCCCAGCTTCCCTATGAGGAGCCTGGCTTCATCTAAACCTCAAACAGTGATTTGTCCCCTCTGCATCTGGGAAGATGGGCTGGAGTGACATTCAGCACAGAATGAAGTTTCCAGCTTGCCTCTGAACTATGCTTGATGTATGACCACCTTGTTAATGGGCTGGGTTGCACTCCGCCTTCGACATCTGACCTTCACCCTGAGGTGTACAGAAACCTGGACTGCCCAGCCCAAACCCAGGTGTCTGGCATTTTTAGCTTGTGACTTGTGCTTTGTACTAATTTGCATTTATCTAATACAGAACAGTTGGTTACTGCTACATTACTTTGAAAAGAAAATAAAACTTACAAAAAAAATTAAAATACTTAAAATCTCATGTAACACAAATATTTGCACAGCAGAAACTTATTAAATAGATAGATACATTTATCTAAAACACTAATATTTGCTTTTACATAGTAGTACTCTAGCACTTCAGAGATTTGGAAAAAAAAAAAACACGTTGGCAGCAAAATGCATAGCTGTGCTTGTATTGCAGAGAATAATGACTTTATTTTCAGACACCAAATCAGAGACACTCCTCTGTTTTGCTTTTTAACATCAGTGCATACGGAGATCACTTGATATGGGAATACTTATACCTAGCTGAAGTTCTGATTCATTCTTGCTTTGCTTTTACAAAACATAATTAGCTGTCAGATACAGATTTTTTCTGCCTTTCTTTTCTAAGAATTTCATGCTGACTCTTGAGGAAAAATCCACATTTTTCTATTAAGTTTGAGTCTTTCAGAGAGAAAGGTTTACTTTTTAAAATATTAAAATAAACACTATAAATTTCAGCCTGAGAAACTGCTGTGGGTGCCAGATCTACAGTTGTAGCCACAGTGTGACCAGATGTATCGTGAAAAAAAAGAGAACTGCTTCTGCTTAGCAGAGTTTCAGGACAGACACTACACCAGTGCTCCAACAGAGACAAGCAATATATGACCAGAGTAAAAACCACTGCCATTTTTGGCACTCCTTTTCTCCAAGAATAGCCTTTTTAAGTCTAACCGTGTAGAGCGGCTGAGAAGGAGTAATGCAAACAGAATAATTCCCTAGGCACGCGCAGAACAACATTGCTGTGTTAAGGGATAGCCTTCCTAAACATCTTCTCACGTGAGTAAGTCCCTTGTCACAGAATCACAGAATCACAGAATCACAGAATTCTAGGGTTGGAAGGGACCTCGAAGGATCATCTAGTCCAACCCCCCTGCCAGAGCAGGGTCACCTAGAGTACATCACACAGGAACGCATCCAGGCGGGTTTGAATGTCTCCAGTGAAGGAGACTCCACAACCTCTCTGGGCAGCCTGTTCCAGTGCTCCGTCACTCGCACAGTGAAAAAGTTTTTCCTGATATTCACATGGAACCTCCTATGCTCCAGTTTGCANCAAGCTAAAGAGACCCCTCAGCCTTTCCTCATAAGGGAGATGTTCCACTCCCTTAATCATCTTAGTGGCTCTGCGCTAGACTCTCTCAAGCAGTTCCATGTCCTTCTTGAACTGTGGGGCCCAGAACTGGACACAATACTCCAGATGTGGCCTCACTAGGGCAGAATAGAGGGGGAGGAGAACTTGAGTAGTCCCATTAACTTCCTCAAAGACACAAATTCCCAGGCAGTCAAAGCATCCAAAATGTTTGTACCTATGGTCATTTTTCAAATTGGGAAATGGAGAAAGATTATATGGAGTTTTAGGAAATACAAGTCATCAGGTAGACATCAGCCTCCATATTGGAAATTTGGACTTTGCCGCTTCTCCCAAAGCTAATGGTGGCTGTGCTTGACCTGAACTAGGCCTTGCTTGGCAAATACTGTGTCTGACTCAGTGAGAGAAAGATCAGAAATGAGGAAGCACCTTGTACTGTGAGAGTCTTACCAGTTTTGTATTCCAGGATTCATAGTTCTCTATTGTCTGAGATGAGATAGATAAAAGCTTTTGGATATAGACTCAGGCCACATCACAAACTCTAGTTCTCACTTGGGTGCTCAGCTTTATTTAGAGAACAGAAGAAGAGCTCATAAACTTTTCAACAAAACCCATCTGAATTTTAATTGTGTAAGAAACCAGCTGAGTCCTGGTTAGCTTGGAAAGTAACAATCTCAGATCTGAAAGTATTTTATATGAAGCTTACAGATTTGTTTTAAAACAAACATTGCAGTAAATTCAACACTGAAGTTGTTGTGCAACTGAATAGACCTAACTTCTTCCTCTATCAAATCAACTGTTTACATGGGACAGTTAGCCTGAGACTCTGCAAATGAAACAAAAAAAGAGGCCAGAATTGTTTTCTCCTTTCTCCACTTTTTCAAAGCATTGCTTGTGGGTCTTACAGAAATCCATAGGAACTGACAACTGTTTTAATGCTCCCCATTGCCTTTTTGTCTTCACTTCTGCAAATTGAGTTGTTCCTCTATTATTTGCCTCTTAATATCACAAGTGACATTAATTAAGTGTTTAGGCTTCCCTGTTTGCCAAGTTTAACAAACACTCATACAGACTAGAAGCTCATTTGCTTAAAGGGGCACATTTTCCTATCCAGAGCCAAATTTCAGGCTGATCCATTGTGAAAACATTAGCATAAAAAGAGCAGTTTTGCAATGGGAATCTGAGCACTTGGTGGTTTTTCTGTATATTACAATGATAATTTAGTGTCCTGTTCTTTCTCAGCTTCAGTCTTAACTCTTATTTTTACAATGATCAGACAAGTTCCACATGACTTCAAGGTAACAAACATAATTTATTTGTGGTTTGATCCTAGAAACCCCATTCAGTCAAAACTCCTGCTGTTCCCTGAGAGATTTTGCCAAGCAAGGATTCAGAACAGAGTGTGAGTATCTTCTCATGGTACAGGGCTAAGCAGTCTTCACAGGGGAAGTGGTGGTCACCAGCAGAGCTGACTGAGAATGAGCTCACTAAGAGCCATCTTGTCAGAAGCTGCGTGCCCCATTTTCAAAAGGAAAGGAAGCTCTAAGGCAGCATTTATGGCCAGAAAAGAGGACAAACCAGCTGGGTCAGGGAAATAGTCTGGCACCAGGAGCCCTGAGCTTCAATGCTGGAGACCATAGGTTCTTGCTCCTCGCCAAGCAGAGAAAAGGCTTTGGTGTGACTTCACAGATCCTATGCAAGGCCAAAACTCTGGCTATCGATGAGTTTGGTCTCTTAACAAGTTACTTAAACTTCTTTCATCCTAAGGGCCTATGTTGTTGCCATGCACTGGAGGCAGCATGCCTTCAGTCCACAGTTTAGGTGCCTCTTGTATAAACAAAGTAGCAAAGAAAGTTTTGAGGTGTATCAGGGACTTCCTCTTGCAATGGCCTTTTTGGTGTCTTCAAGGCAGCACTTCTGAAATATTTTCCCCTTGGCATAACAGTGCAGTTTGCAACAGGGGTCAGAGGGGATGGGTGTCTGAAGTTGTTTTAAGTTGCAGGAATATACTGACACTGTAGAAATGAAAACTGAGTGAGTCAGTCTTAGTAAAAATCCACACATTTCAGTAAATGTACAAACATTTTAACTTCAGTTGGCAAAACTTCTTTCAGAACAGGTAGGCAATGTTGGTGTGCAGCACAGCAGTGCCCCTTCACAAGTGATTTATTGCTGCTGCAAGTTAACTCCCCTTTTTTTCTCTCCATTAAATTATTAATCTCTGTGATTCTAAAAAGCCCAACAGATAATTCTGCCTGACAAATAAAGGCAAGAAAGCCCAACAAATCTAGGCAATGTAGCCTCATCGAGCAACATGACAGTTTAACTGTGACGTTTCTGAATCAGTATTTAAGTATTTTGGTCAGGGGCGGTGCAATAGATAGTCAAACAGAAATGGTTTCAACAGGTCATGGGTTGCTCGAGCTGTATGTATGGTGTGTTAGCAAGACAACACACCCAAGAGGCCTTTCAGAATATTTGTTTGACAGTGTCAGATAACCGGTGCTGGGAATATAAGATACCAGCTCATTTCTGAAACAACATAACACAACAGCCTCAAGCTGAGAAGTATTTTACTGTTCCCAAATTAATTTCTGCATTTCAGCATGATGTCCTCTAAACCTGCTTTGTCACCCTTTGTCAAATTAGGCAATGATATAAAGTGTGCCACAGAAACAGGCTGGAGAAAATACAACTGATATCTAAAAATAACCATCTGCCTTTTCTTGTACACATGTCCAGCAGCACTCAGGGAGAGCCTTGGGAAATGTAAGCACAGAGCAGCAGCCTCCTCTTTGGCGTGGGGCAGCCCTGCCCAGTTTCACTTTCTAATTCCCAGTTTGCTTGTGGAGAAGCCAGAAGGACTGGTGATTGGTGTCACCCTGTAAGGAGACACAGACAGAGGACGCTTTCAGTACTGCTGCTGACATGTGCAAATAGATGACAGGCAAGAAAATACTGTTCATTGCATAGGGCCCCTTCCAGCCACAGAGAAGTGATCTCGTTGTCCTGGCTGCTCACTAAACATGGACACTTAGATCTAGACAGAGAGGCAGAAGATTATTTAACTTGTAAATACTCACTGCAGGACCTTCCTAGGTCTTAACCCCTGCCCCTGTTTTTGAAACAAATCCTCCTTTCTTTGTTCCTTTTTTGTACTTAATTATAGTTCCTCTTGTCCCACCTAGGTTAATTCTGCTTAAATAGATATTTTATTAAACATTTATGCTATTGGTTTACATTGTACAATCTCAGATAAATGGAAGGAGTGATATATAAAATAAAATGAGTAAAATATTTTTAAAGGATGAGTAAGGGCTTTCTCTATCTGCAGATCTTTAGTAATCAAATGGGTGTAATTCACTGCCTCTGCACTGAGAGTCTTGAAAACAATTTGTAAGTAGATTCCTCTCTCTACAATATAATGATGTAAGAAATTGAATTTAATGGAAATTACTCTGTGAAAGACAGATTATACCCCATGAAGTTTACTTGGCAGTGTTGTCATCACCAAGTTGTACTAGCGTAACTTTGCAATTGGACCTGAGCTCCATCACTAGCTGGAGACAGTGACAAAACCAGGGTTAAAGAGCATCAGGGCATTTAATCTATTTCCAGCATTTTAATATAGATATAATCTTATAGTATGTGGATACTCAATCTCTTGAAAAGCCTGTAGTAATCACAGAACACTCAGAAAAGTCACAGGCATATTGTCTGAACATCTTAGTCAGTGGGCAAAGCCTGGTTAAAATTGAGGAATCTGAAAATCTAGCAGCTTTGGGGGAAGCTACATACTCATGGCTGGGTGCAAGTTTGGGAGCTAAATCACAAGCTGCATTTTCAAATCAGTACAATAATAATTGGGAGGCAGGATTTTCTGCAGTCGACGGCAGGAATTGCCATACTCCCACACAGGGAGAGGAAATGAAGCACAGAGAAGCACCTCCTGCAAAAGACACTGTAGGAGATTTAGGTCAGTAGTCATCCACTTAATATTATAGATTAAGAAAGCAAAAAGAAAAGTGTGTTCTTCTTTCTGCTAGCAAAATATGTATCTATAAAATGATTGTCTGGGCTCCTGAGACCTGTAATCACATCACAACTGATAAACACCAGCTAATGAACATCTACCCAGAAGGAAGACAAGAGCCAAGACACCTCCAACTCCTGAAGGTCCCCGCTTAATTCCAATTTGTGGCATGTGACAGAGCACAGAAAAACCCTCGACTGTAAGGAAATCGGCCCTAGATTTTTAGAAATGCCTAATAGATCCAGATGCAAAATCTGAGCCTCTTACTGGGGAGTTATTTTTTGTAGAGTGATCAGTCCTTCCTGAAAAGAAACTATCTTTCAAGTGCCCCAAGCTGAACACCAAGCATCATTAGTCAGTTCTAAACTATAATGCAAACACGTAAAATAGACGCGTGCACCGATGGCTACATATATATATATGTGTGTATGCTTGCAGACCTATAGTTAGAGTGAATTTGTAAAGTCAAGTCATTTGGTCATATGGAAGACTCATAATAAGACAATGGTGGTTTAAATTAAGTGTGAACTATACAAACTCTGTCAGCTAATTCTGAACAGCTACAGTATTGGCTAAAATAATTGAAGATTAGAAGGATTAGCTGTCGAGATTCAGTATAAACAGATCACAGCAACAATGCAATTGCTCAGAGGGCTTTGCTCCAACACACACTCGTGCTGTGGCTGCAAAATGTACACAGAGCACAAGGTGTGGAAAATACATGCAGAGGCAATGGCAATCAATGGCTGGATGCTGTATTTCTCTTCTAATGGGACACCAGTATCTAAGTAGGGGATATTCACCTCCTCACAGTTATTTCATTCTTTCTTAGGTATGGCAACCCTGGAAGACAGCACATCAGTGAACCTGTACTAGATATATATTCAGTCACATCTACTCCACTTAAAAATCATTATCTACAAGGCTTCACACTGGACAGTGAGCAGGACACAGCCCTGCCCAGCTGCAAAGAGCAGTGCTTGGCTACATAAGCAACAAAGAGGGATCACCTCACAGGTGACCCAAAGCTTTTCTCTACGACTGCCTGAAAGGAGGTTGGAGTGAGGGAGCAGCCAGTCTCTTCTCCCAAGTGACAAGCAATAGGACAAGAGGGAATGGCCTCAAGTAGCACTAGGGGAAGTTCAGGCTGGGTATTAGGAAAAATTGTTTTTTATGGAAAGGGTAGTCAGACACTGGAATGGGCTGCCCAAGGAAGTGGTAGAGTCACCGTCCCTGGAAGTATTCAAAAAATATTTGGATGTGGCCCTTGAGACATGGTTTAGTGGTGGACTTGGCAGTCCTGGGTTGATGATTGGACATGATGATCTTGAAAGTCTTTTCCAACAGGAGCAATTCTGTGATTCTCTGGATCTGTTCACATATATGAACTTTTTTTGAAACAAAGCTAATTCCTTGGAATCAAAGTGCCTGTGTACAAAAAGGTTCTCTTTCTTATCTGATCTTACTAGATATTAGTTACAGAGAACAAATCCAGACAACCCGCACCATATTTGGTGTATTTTTGTTAGCTTTAGCCTCTCTGAAATGGCTGGAGCTGGATTGTTTTTGGCACAGCCCTGTGGTGCAGCATTGCATGGGTGAAGAACCTGTCAGAGTCCAAGCGGTCTTGTAGGAGTACATTTCCTCCATGAAGAGCACATACAACAAAGTACAGAGGATTGCAGCTACTCACATACAAACTTACTGAGCTCTGAGGGGCATCTATTTTTAATAAAATACCATTGGTTATGATCTCAAGTAGGCAGAAAGTAATTTAATTTCTTTTTAGTACTTTGTGGCAATTATAGAGAGTTGTGTTGGCTTTGGATTTGCTTTTAAAAGCCAGTTGGTCTCCACTGTTTGTTCCTGTCCAGTTAGATTATCTTTTATTGCATAAGGGTACATAAAAAATGAAAAACAAATGGAAATTCATCTACTAACAGAAAAAAAGAAAGCAACACAAACCCTGGATGTGTTAAGCATCTCTTTCACCAGTCCATCCTCTTGTGTTGGATTGTGACCAATGAAATAATGCAGTACATCAATCTTTCTCAAAAACAATGTAATTCTTGCAATGCCTAGATGGCTTTTGGGATTTGAGACTATTTGCTACAGTTTCTGAAATGTTAAGACAATGTTTATGTGAATTAAAATATTTATCTAGGTTACTGCTGTCAAGTTCCCCCTGAGAAATCTTTTGCATTTATAGATGACCTTAAGCAACAATAGCAGCAGAAATTACCAGCAGCCAGCATTTGGGATAAGCATGAAACACTACATAAATCTAAAAAACAATAGTCCAGATTCTGCTCTTGGGGACCACCTGGTACGTTTAGTTACACAGCTTTAATTCCCATTAGAAACACAGAATTTTGCCCCTGGATTATAATGTACAACCACAGAAACTAAACTATAGCAGCTTTCCTGACATGCAGCAATGCTATTTCATGTCATCAGTGACAAGTTTTACAGAAAGTTACTGTCTATCCTTTTAGGCAGAGGTGAGGAACCATTTTTTGGCTTTCAGTATATCAGAATTATCCAATAACACAACAAAAATAAATTAATATCAACTTACCTTCCCTGGACTACTATGATATTGTAGGGCTGCTAGTCATATGAAATAAAGTCATGATTGTTTTCAGACCAAGGGATGGGGTTTCTTTAGCCTTATAAAAGGATTTGCCTGGATGGAAAGAATGAAGACAGTTAATGTAAGCATTTTAAGTGGATTAGCAAACTTTTTTTAAAACAGTGAATGGACAGTGTTGTTCAGAATTAAAGCAATCCTTATTCAGTGCAATTTGTTCTGCTTCCATCTGAGCCATCAACTGATGATATATGGGGATTTTTTCCTATTTTGCAAAACTTAAAGAGGAAGACAGCTTTTGAGATAAAGTTATAGGTAGACAGTGCTTTAAGGCCAGCATCTCCTTCTGGCACATGATCTCTGGCTGAAACAGTGGGAAGACATGGAGAGAAATGATGTATACTTATTTGTTTATCAGATAGAGCTAATACAATTGCCATGAGTCTTCATGGGAAATGGTGATGTTGTTTTCATCATTCTTCAGCCAAAACTAAATTGTACTTTCAGGGCAGTGTTCAGGGAGCTCAAAGCAACTCATGAACAAAGAGAAGAGAAGAAAGTATGAAAGCAAAACCTACATCCAGCTCATCTACATCCTTCCAGCACAGAACTGCTCTCTGCAGAGCACTGTGCAAGATCTTCTCCTTTCCTCAAGGCAGGTTTCCACCTTCCTCAGCAGCTGCAGAGCCAAATTTGTGCATGCATGTGGTTGCAGGACTGACCTGCACCAACTTTGTCTGCATCGCTTCATGCTTCTCTGACACCTCTGCCAGCACAACCGTGCAACTGCCAGGGCAAGCCAGGTGGGAAAACTGATTGGGTTAAAAGGAGCCAAAAAAAAGAAAAGCATGTTTTAAATTAGGTTGGTCTGTTCCTCAGCCCAGAATGGACAAGTCCCAAAACATGCTGCTGGCACCACAGAGAGAGGGAGGATGAGAGAAAGAAGAACAGTGGCAGAGAGGTGTGGGAGCTGCCTAGGTGGCTGTGCCTGGCATCAGGAGCCTTTTCAGCCCAGTGCCATTCTGTTTTCATCCCAGTGCTCCTATTTATAACATCTCACACCACCATGCACTTCTGGATTTGACATGGCAGCAAAGATGTCTTTGTTCTCTGTATGTATTTACACAAAGTCATTATGCTCACACCTCTAATTATTATGTGGCTCTTCTCTGAGTACATTCCCTTTGGCTGACAATTTTCCTACCACAGTGATTCATAGCAAAAGCATCTCCCACAGCCTTCATGCAAACATGAGAGAGAGACAGCCTCCCTCGACCTGTGGAGCACTGTGCTGCCCAGTCACAACTTCACCACCTGCTTGACAGCATCTCCTGCCCTAACCTGCAGGCAAGTGAAACTGACCACAATCTTGGCAGCCTCAGGGTCTGCCCAGGGTGCCTTTACTGCCCAAAATAAGCTGTCCTGGAATAGCCGAGACTACAGCTGCAACAAGTCTGTCAGCACACATACCTTTACAGGTATTAGATCATGGACTGTATCATCATCACATCTAGTCAGATGACAAGATCATAGAGAAAATAATACTAAAGGTCAGAAAACAGAGCTTCTACTCACAGCCAGCTGCAGAGTGTGTTGTTGTTTGTTGTTTGTTTTTTTTTTCCAAAAAGAAGCATTTTATATATGTATGTTTGTTTTCACATATATATGCACATGTATATGAGAGTCTATATATGTATGCATGTGAATATGTGTATGTGAATCTATGGATATGTGGGTATGCATCTATATATGTGTATATATGTGGATTTACACACATACATGCATTCACATATAGACCAACAACCAAAGCAGTTGAATTCACAGTGGTTCTAGAAATTCTTAGGAGATTTTTTTATAGAGCGTTCTTCATTCCCATTTCTACCTCTGGACCACTCCTCTGGCATCATAAAAAACAGCTTTTTTCTAAAATAAGAGGAGTATATATACAGTAAGAACTGCATCATAAGTGCTGTAGGATGACCAGAAATCTGGATGCCTAGGAGACATATAGAAGTGTAAAGTCATTTAACATTCATGGCCAGGAGGTTGCCACTGGATAGTTATTTTTGGCTCTTTAAATAAACTATCCGTCTGAGACTGTAATTTTCTAAGAGAATGTCGCACTCAGAAAGAAAGCATTTTACAGAAAAGTTTCATTGAGAAATAAATTTTTCAGCTATTAAATAATCCAAACAACATATTCCTTGCCACAAGGGTGGTCAAGCAATGTGGCAGGCTGCCTGGAGAGGCTGTGGAGTCTGATTCCTTGAGTGTTTTCAAACTGGACGCAGCATGGCCCTGAACAATACCCTGCTTTAAGCAGGAGGCTGGACTAGCTCACCTTGCATTTTTTGTACAAGCCTGTGATTTTCAGATAGCTACCACATGGAGGAAACATGTAGTTTATGCTGGCCATATGGCAAGCTTTTAGGATTGAAAAAGCGACAAGCTCCTTCTGCAGCCCTCAGTAGTGACTTCGCATACTTTTAAGCTTTTGAAGGATCCTAAAGGATTCTTGTCCTCAGTTGCCATCTAATCCCATCTTTAGCCATGTCTAATTTATTATTTTATGGCTAGAAGCAGGCTGAAGGAGGAGGACCTGACTGAGATAGTCCAAGCTTTTGTAGCTCTCATAGTCCCACTGTGAAATGGGAGCTGGCAGCAAGCCTCCCAGTAGCAAATTCAGCTACTTCAGCATCCTGTTGAGGAACAGAGACAGAAACACAGGCACTGCTAGGTCCCTGTCCTGCTCTCACAAAGCTCTGCATGTCACCTGGGAGACCTCATTCACCTTTCTCCAGCCTGACTTATCACATTTATGACACTGCAGTCAGTGAAACTCACCCCTCAAAATCCCCCAGGTTGAGCCTGGAGGACCAGAAGAATCGCTGCAGGGTGACCCTGAAGGTCTGGTACCTCATCGGGTCTGTTGAGAGGATTTTTAAGGGCATATTTGCTGCTCAGGGGCTGAAGCATGTGTGGTAAATACCTCAGCCACTCTTCACATTTTACTTGATACTGATCTTGGTTTTACCTCCTGCTTTCTTTCCACTTTTGTATTTCTCATCTTTCGTGTTCCACTTGTGCAAATAAACAAGATATACTATTAACACTAATTAATTTAGCAAAACTGTAGCCTTGGCAAAAAGGACCATTTTCAAAGAGAGCTGGCAGCAAAATAAACATGGGAGAAAATAAAAGGGGAGAGCTACTTTTTTCTCTGAGCCACCAAAGGTGTCTTTGATCTTACTGGAGCTAATTTTTATCCAGAAGAGGAAAAGAAAACTTGAGTACAAAGTGACATGGCTGTTTGCATAGAAACTGTGTATCTCACAAGAAGATAATAATCTAATTGAAAGTAGGAAAAGTCTGATATTCTTCAGACATCATGATATTGAAGAGAGACAAATTCACAAGGGAAGTAATGCAAAGGTATGAGCAGCCCACATCTAGTCTCTAACTGCTATTTGTTCTGTGCTTCTCCAACAAGAAATCAAATGCTTGGTAACAGCCAAGAAAATCCTGGCCTGAATGTCACCATATAAGCAGGAAATTCCAGTAATGAAAATATAATCCTGCAATAAAAAAACAAGCAGAGAAAATAAGAAAAAATATTTGCAATTCTGAGGAAGGAAGAAGAACTGTACAGAATTGCAACACCTTCCTTGCACCTGTTAAACACAGCAGAAAAATCATGTGGTATATGACTTTTTTCCTCTTAAGGGACCAGTGTACTTTGGCTTTTTTGTAGTGACAGTGACTTTTATAATAAACCCCTTTTTTCACATACTCATAACATTCTGGAAAAACAATTTACTCTGGGGACTAAAAATTCTTTAAATCTTGTCCCAGATCAGAGTAATTTCTGGAAAATTGAACAAGATGCTGTCAAGTATTTCTGAATTGTGTGTAGATGTCTGTCAAAATATACATTTCTTTAAGGTTTTCTTTCTTTTGTTTTCCCATTCACAACTTAAAACAAGGTGATTATTTTAGCATGAAATTTATCTCCTATGACTATACATTTTCATGGACAAATATATCACCTCCTTGTAAGTGATTTGGAAATGGATTTTTTATCTCTAGCACAGTTTTATATTAGAAATATTAAAAGGTATGGATAGTTATGATTTCTGAATGAAGTCAGAAACTTTAGAAGTTTTCTGTGTTAGAAAATCCATTTTTTGAGATGTTCAGCAATTCAAGGAAGCCAGAGTGTATTTTTTTTTCATGTCTAAAGCAAAAGTAGATAAAATAAGCAGAAAAAAATAGAAAGTCACACCTCATTTTTAAAATAAAAAAAATCTAAATAATCACAAAATCACTTTTCAAAAACACTTTCATGTTCAAACATATTCAGGCTTTCAGTCAGTGTCAATACTGGAAAAAATATTTTGCTGGTAACCTAGTCACAAAATATCATGTCATTCATTGAATACAGACTCTGGTCGATGTTATTGAAATGAAAGTTTCTTTCTTTTAAGCACAGGAGATCCTTTCCTTCCTGCAGAACTGGAAATGTTAGTGGCTATGAGCACAGGATGTACACCCGCACAGAGACAACATTTTGTCAATAACTGTGTCAAATTCACATGGCCTATGCTCAGTGGAGCATCTCCAAGTGAATTGGGGCAGTGGGTGAGATTTCCTCCCCTCTGTGCTGAATCTGTAAGGCCAAAACAGCCTGGACCCCTGACCCAAAGGGGTCCCCTACACAAGCCCCAAAACGCTGCTATTCCCAGCAAAATACGTCTGTGACGCCAGAGCTGGAACCCTGCTCTTACTACAAATGCCTTGTGATTTTCGGTGACCACAAGTGTTCAAGTCCTTAGTTTTAAATTTCATGCATAAACTGGGACAGGTTCACCAAGATCAAAACAAAATGCCAGAGAGGAGGGAGAGGGACATGGGTGTCTGGGAAAACTAGTGCTTACAGAAGAAAAGAGTTGAAATTCCCCATGGACTGTCTGGCTTTGTGATTTGAATGCCGTTCACTTAAATTGGTCGCCTGGTGTAGTTGTATCTGCTATAATTGCAGCAGATTGCAGTTGCTGAAACATCTCCTGTATGCATACCCTTTTATTACAGCATATAAGCACAACATATCCAGTAATTTAGAGGCAGCTAAAATCTCCCATTCCTTGGAAGCTGCCTTTCCTGTAGTAGTTTATGCAGCATCACTGAAGCAATACAGACCAGAATGAAGTACAGTAGTTACTATGTTAGAAGTTGATGTCACTAGCTATAAGCTCCCACTTGGCATTTAAAAAAACCCAGCCTGTTAAAATCTGAAAAAGAAATATACAGAACTGCACTCAAAGTTCAATTAAAAAAAACCCAAACACTATGTTTTTGCCTCTCTTATCGAATTCTAGTGTCAATTTGACAGTTTCTGTCTAGCCCATTAAAAACTTGTGATACATGATTTTTCTTAGCATCCTTTGAAGCAATAACTTGTTTGTTTAAGAAAAGCAGGTTCTTTTCCATCATGTTATTTCATAACAACTTGAAAGGCAGCATGATTTACAGGAAAATAGGCCCAGAGTGAGCAGCCTGAAGCCACCAAAACATGGTGTTCCCAATGTCACTAATTTTTCTGATATTCAATGTTTTTAAAAAAGCATGTTCTACTGGAATTGTCTTTCATTAAAAAGAGGTAAATTGCCAGCTTTCATGGTTTTGGAAGGATACTTGAGAGTCTTAAATGACTGCAGAAACCTTGAGGCAATTAAAAAAGAAAAACCTATTTTGATTCTCATGAAATCTTAAATCAATCCTATGATTTCTTGGCATATGCTTCATGAGTTTTGATCTCATATAGCTGGTAGTACTGTGTTCTTTCCCTAATTATGATGTAGCTTCTCTTTTTCATTATTTAAATGCAATATTTTATGCTTCAATAAAGACTCAGCCCTTGGAATTGCATGATTTAAGAAAATATTTTGTCTCCCCCTTCCCCCTCCTCATAATTGCAAACAAAATCCTGAAAATATAAAGCCTAAAAATTAAAATTTGAAGAAAAAAAAAAAAACAAAACAAAAAACAAACCACACACCAGAAAATGGTCTACCTTTTTTTTTCTTTTTTAAGAATCTCTCAATACTTACAGCCTTGTAGAGAGATAGCTTATGGTCTTTTGGTGGATTTTTGGACCCATGTGGTGAGCACTACTGCTAGTTAGCACTTGAAGGAGTAATTTGGTTGTTTTTTCTCTTTTACAATACCTTGAAAATGGAAAGCACTGTTTGTCAACACTGCCACTTACTGTTTATACTTTAATATCCCTTTATTATTTGTATTACTGTGAAGCCGAGAAGCCTGCAGTAATCACAAGCCCATTCCATTAGTTACTACACACAGCACAAGTGAGCCTCTTCCCTAAAGACCCCATGGTCTGAATGGGTTGCCCTGGTCAATTTGTTCAGTTATGGGGCTTTTTGTTTCACTTATCTTTTCTAGTGCAGGGACACCAATTATGTTTTATCCAAAGGTGGCCCAGGAGGCTCAGAGAGGGCATGATTTCAGGCAGGCAAAGGGAGCCGGAACTCATCCTCCACTGGAAGAGGTGCTCAGGGGTGGCTGAGCTCTTGGTTCAGATGGAGCTGCCAATAGTCAGGGAAAGCAGAGGGCTCTGTTGGTTGCTGGGGCACAGCACAGCAACATACAGGTTGCTTTATATAGTCCCTGGCTATGCTTTTTACCATCCTCCAGGGGTTAAGTACACACATGTAAAGCATAATCTAGAATACAGTCAAGATAGGGTGGCATCTACCAGCTATTGAGGTAGTACCTTAGACTTCCTATATTCAATGGGATCTTCTTCATTGATTTGGATGGGACACCCATGACAGCACAAACATAGCATACAACCTTTGTGTCCAAAGCAGAACAGCCATACCCTGTCTCCTCCCTTTTCCCTTCAAAAGAAATACAACTCAGAAAGTGTAAATAACAGAAAATTTAAAAATACCCCCAGTGAAGTACTAGCTGGAATAAGAACCAGCAATGTAATAACGTTATTGATTTCCAATCTGATCCTAATTAGGTTTTGCAAGACCTTGCAGCTGCCAGCCATTCACAGACTTTTGAAAGCAGATCCAAGCCATGCCTGACTGAAGAGCTGAAAAATAGAGAGCTGATAACACAGGAGCCACTGGTAGGGGCAGTCATCTGCCAGCTAGGAAGATATTTATTTATAGAAAAGCCTTTGAACCAGACCACTACATTATAACTTAGTAATAACCAGTTATAGTGAATTCAAAGAGTGGAAGGGTGTAACACAGCCATGCATTATATACCCCATTGTAAATGGTCTCTGAGGGAAAGCCTGTAATTTAGGGAGGTTTGAATGGCAAAACCTGGGTCATTGTAAAAGATACTTTTTCTTAGTTATTTTTATGGAGAGGGTGAAAAAGAAAAACTGGCCCGAAGAAGTCAGGCAGTGTGTGTTTTAATTCAACCTTAGTTAGCTATGAAACCTCCCGGAGCTCAATCCCCCTTGGCCAAATATTTGTTTTAAGATTAATTGTTCACACAGGAACTAAACAGCAACTTGCTGAATGCAAAGCTTTTTAATTTTCTATTCCTCCACAGGATGTTTTTCTCATGTGTTGCTGGCTCTTTCATATGTTCTGTCACCTTCGTGAAGCAGGATTCTAGAAGAACCAAGGAAATGGCTTTACTGTTTATTTGTTTGTTTTTAAATTTTATACACATATGAGATGATTTTAGGATTAATATTACAGAAGAGCCTCAGGGCTCTATTCAGAGGTCCCTGTTGTGTCAGATCATTTCACTGCATGCACTCAGAAGGCAGCATACCCCAGCGCAGAGCCCAGGGAGCAAAAGTCAGCCAGCACTGCCCCTATGGTGCAGCACCACCTCAGGTAGGTGTCTTGGTCATGTGGAAAAGTGCAGGCAAGAAAAGTAAAAAAAATGTGAGGAGGGAAACAGAAGATCAGACAGAGTAGTCCGGACTGCCTGGAAGTCAGTGGACCAGCCCGGTGATCACAGAGCCATTTTTTTGGCCAGGGAGGAGTGTGACATAGGCATGTCACCTAACTCAGGTGGAGAGCAAGGAGAAAAGATTGCCCTTGCTCCTTGTACAGCCACCAGTTTTGAAAAACTGCTCCTTCAAAAGCCAACCAAACCTTAAATCCAAGCTCCCTGAGCCATGTAGTCATTTCAGAGCAGGGTATTGTGCTTTGCCTTAGTAACCCAAATCTGAGACCTATTTTCTGGCCAGATGCAGACGTTCCGAATCTTGTTCTAGTCTCTGTACCTGCACCTTACGCTTCTCTTCAGCAGTTCATTTTTTCACTTCTGCTCTTCTCTACACAGAGAGTATGTATCACAGGCAATTTCCTTCTTTTAGCCTGAGGCCTCTGTGAATATAGTCATCAACAGCTGAAGCTTACTGTCCAAGTGCTCTGTTGAGGGTAATCTTCGGTGAACGGTTCTTGCAGCACCAGAGAAAATGTTCCTTCATGAATGTTACAGTTAAAAGGTGAGAGAAACAACCAACCAAAGCCAAACCCAAATACTAGAAACCAAGATGTGCAAAAGTAAGATTTCAGTAATGCCATAGAGTGCTTCCAGGTTATCCTTGCTGAATAGGAAGTTAAAAATGAAAACATGTAGTACAACACCTATTCCTTGTCACTATAAATTAATTATTTTCAAATGGATTTAAGAACTCCTCATCTCCATCTGCCTACTATTCAATGAAATTCTACCCAGAACAGGTCCAAGTTTTATCTGTAAGATCGGTCTCAGCTCTCTAATTTCCTGCCGATACAGAATAATCATAACTATGAACCGGAATTTTTGTGTGAAAAAAGCAAGATTTTTGTCTGTTTTTCATCAATTATGTTTATAGACTGAACAAGTTAGAAAAATGAAAGGAAATATTGACTTAACCACCACTTTTATTTACCCTTGTGTTTTATACAAGAATTCTTCTTAGCCCCTGTTGTCTGGCTTCCAAATTCCCAAAACTAATATTCAAAATCAGCATTTAAAAATTAGATCTTATCACCTGAACCCCAAAATAGTGAAAAAGTCACAGATCTTTAAAATGGTGCAAAATAGATTGTTGGCATCTTTTGTAATTTTATCAAATCAAGTAATAAGCTACTCATAGAATACCTTAAAATTATAAACTTCCTTTTTTTCAGTTTTTTTTCTTTTTCTTTGTTTGGGAGGAATGCAAAATGGTAGAACTACATTGAATATCAGCAGAACCAAATTCTGAGGAACCCAATAAAGTTATCTACCCATGACACCAGCTGAAAAGGAAAGTATCACCAGTATTAGATGTTTTAAAGAAAGACAAGTATAAGGCACATGCTACGGTGAGCCTGATTCTCATTTGCTGTAAATCACTTCTTCATTACTCTGAAAAGCAACCTACCTGAAAGTTAATGTTAGCATTACATGAGAATTAGGCTCTCTATTAATGAAACTGAAGTCAAAACCAACTAAAACAAAATCCAGACAGCATTCAATACACAGGACATTGTTTCAGATAATAGCCAGAAAGTGATGATTAGCCACTTTTCCTAGAATGCCTAATTAAACCCCTATGGTGTAGCATATTGGTACTGGCCATCTTTTCTATGGCAAGAAGACTATTTGGATCTATTAAATGATGTAAAGGAACAACCCCCCTGATTCAATTTCACACTCACCAACACTATTTAAATTAAAAACATGACAAAGCACTGCTACAACTTACATTGCAGCATTAAGGCAGAAAAGGGAAAGTAAACTCGAAGTGACAGTCAGTGTCTCTGTGGGCTCTAGTGTCCGAGGATGAATTGTAATGTGAAATACATGTTAGGTCTGAAGGCCAGAGTATCCAGGTCTGCTACATTGCATGGATTGATCTGGTTTAGATCATGCGTAAATATTTTTTAGGATCTAAATTAGTAATATTACCATCATGCAGTAATGTCTGGAGTTTTTTTAACACTCACATTCAAAGCACTGTACAGTTTGTGCTCAGCGTGAGTTAAAGACCTTTGCAAATGCAGACTCTGGCTGAGTTTCACATACAGATCTCTGCTAATGTCTCCCCTCTCTCAGCAGTCCAGTTTAACACTATACCAAATACACTATTCACACATTTCTAGTACAACAATTCAATTTGTTTTAACAGTCATTCAGCAACACTTTTTTCCACCTAATCTCATGTTAATATTGATATTATATAAACACATTGTGTGATCAGAAAGAAATTGCTAACAACCAGTGCCCTCCGGATAGTAATACCAGTTATTAACAAGAAAACTTCCAAATACATTTCTTTTCCCCCACAACCTTCTGAGATATGAAAGAGAATAATTGTGCATGCAACATGACTTGAATTCAGCGTAGCTAGAGACTGAGATTCTCTGTGTGAAATTTGTTTTTTTAAAAAAAGAAGTCATTAGTGCAGCTGTTGAGAGGGTTTAAATAAATCTAATTGCTGCTAAGCTATGTTTTCAGAAAGTAATTTTTTGTGAATATCATTTTGGTCAGAGATCAGTAACACAGAGATAAATATTATTTAAAATGTTTATTTTACACTCCAGAGGCTCAAAAACTGTCTCAAAATCAGACACGGTTCCTGGCCAAGATCATGGCTGGAATTGACCCAAATACAAAAACAAGTGCAGCTAAAACCATGCCGCTATTTCCTGGATTTGTGAGTGAATGTGCCAGCCTTTGCCTTTTATATGTTCCTAACAGTCAAGGGTTTTTCCATACTTCCTGACCTTGCCTAGCCTCCCTTTTTGCAGACAAGGCATGCAAGGGGCATAAAGCGTCAACAGAAACAGCAGCTCCAGCCCTGGTATCAGGGGAAGATTGGCTCATGCTCAGCAGGACACTTTGAACAGCATGATAAGCAAGGTTAATCATGCCTAATCAGCTGCACTCAGCCACCCCACTGCAGCACAGAAATCCTGGAAAACCAGGTCCTCCCAATGGTGAGGCAAGTCAGGGAAACTTGTGCCTGTGATTCAATCAGGAATCAAAACCTGTAGCATCTTGTTTCTCTCCACCATCTACACAGGGATACTTGCATGACTAGGTTGGATTTAGACAGTTAATTTTTAACTTCTGAAGTTAGGCATGATGAAGCCAATCTGAAATCACCACAGAACACACAAAATGTAAACTGCACCTTCCAGACTTGGGCTGGATCAAGGTAAGGGTGTAGCACCAATAACAACACTCACTGGGAATATCTAACTACACCACTGATTTCAGCATGCATCATTGTCCTCCTTCCTTCAAGGTACCTAGTTTTACATAAGTTTTGATTCTGCTCAAGAGAGAAAATGGTAAACTTCTACAGGTCTCAGACAGTGCTCTATGTAGCATGCTTGCTACCATCCCAACCACACTTCCAACTCTGCATATACTTAGTGAATATATGGAAATCACCAATTTTTTTTCCTAGGTCAAAAAGTCAAAAGGTACCAATACAAGAAGCCCAAACTGAGAATTTGTCAGAGGCAACACACCTTCCTCCAGCAACTCCAGCATCTGATGCAATGACTTGTGATTGAAATGGAGCATATCTTTTAAATGGTTTAACATACTATGGGCCTTAGGGCTGTTAACAGCCCTTACTTAAAATACCACATCTTATACCATGTTTGATTTTGTCAGCATCCAGATTCCTGATCTCGTGCCTGTGACTCCAAAGTTAAAGAACATTTTCCCACTGAACATGTTTTCCTCATGTGGTTATAAACATATATATACATACATTAATTCAATCTCATATTTATAGTCAACTCTACAGACTGAAGTGGGAACAGAACACCATTTTTGCCAATGGTTTTAACTGTAAATACAGGTTTTCCTCTGCACATTTCAAATGCTTGTGGATTTTGAGTGTTTCAAGAATACTCACAAGTATCTGTTTCACAGTGAACAAGTATCCCTTTACAAAAAAATCCTGAGATGCCTCGGAGGACAACAGAGAGAATAGATCTTCTGATTTAGGAACTCTGCAAGTTGTCTTGTCCAGACCCTCAACATTTCTAGATCCTTCCACAATGTGCTATAAATAATTTGATTCATGGCCAGCTATATATTATAACCAAGAGCTCTGAATTCCCAGTGCTCAAAGTCCAGCATTCATTGCCTCAAAGTACCTCTCTGCTAGCACTCCCAACCCCACTAACACACAGAGGTATAAAAACATACAGGCCACAGTGTTCTTCAAATGATGACCTTTAACCCTGAAGTAAAACTAAAAGACTTAAATGCTGGAGGACTTTTGGGGGAGGGGCTGTTTTTTGTTGTGGAGTTGTTTTTTTGTTTGGTTTGTTTTTTAAAGCTGTCTTATAAATCGTATTCAAGTAGCACTGGAAAATCTTAAACTGATCTATCCTGTTAGCTAAGAAAATTCCAGACACTTAATTGAGGGGGGACTATAAAGACATTGTTAATTCTCCAGTGAGACCTGTTATTCTGTAACAAGTTGATTAGTCATCTGGCAGCCACTTGGTTTGATCTAATCATCCACAGAATGCAACTGGCAGAAGAGCCAAAACACATCTCCTGTGTATGGCAGTCTTTCAAGTCTGAAAGTTGTTTCCAAAAATAACAAGAAAGAGTATTAGACTGATTTAGTACCAACACCAAGATGAAGGAGGGGGGGAAACGTGGCTGAAGATTCATTGCACATGATTTTTGCAAATCTTTCCTTTTGTAGGTCCTGATGGGAAGGTGGGTGCAACGAAGGAATAGCTACCTGAGTTTACCACAAGGACAACTGAGGCAATTCTGCCAAGAAAATGTAAGTTAAGCCCTCAGAGTGGGAGCCAGGGGAGAACAGTGCAGTGCAGTAGCTATATATGGAGAAACAGGCATGGGAGCAGGGCGTTTCACTGCACTGCATATGCTCCACTGCTTTCCTGAAAGCTAAAAATAGAATGTTGTGCATGGGTATCAGTGAAGCAAGTTTTATTAAGAAGGAGAAAAATATATTTTTTTACCATGTTATCTTTCTCTACTTAACTGTGTTAAATGCTGGCTCAATTTTCAGTTCAAGGATCAATTTAAAAATACAGATTTTTTCTCCTATTACACTTTATGAAGTTCATCCATAAATATTCGGTAAGCTTGTTTGATGCTATTTACTACATTATATTATACCCTAACTTGATTCCAATATTTCAAATTTTAACAGCCTAAAAAATGCTGTAAAATGTGAAATTGCATTAATAACAAAATATATTAAATCCTGCAATTAAATCTTAAGCCTAATCTCCAGATTCAAAACTTATTTTTACTCAGAAAACCATTTCTTGGGAAAGAGTAGATTTGGTTTGGACCTGATTATTTAGTGGGAACTTCTTCCAAACAAAATATTTTTTTAAAAAAAATCCACTATGTATGAACTAGATACATACAGGAAATCACCTGATAATATTTTCACCAAAATGAGTGGAACAGTTTAGTGCAGTCTGATCAAATAAAACTGCTTGTTCTTTGTCACTTCTACAGCAAGGTATTAGACAGTATTATTTTAGACTTTGAAAGACATATATACTATACATGAACATATAAAAAATAAATAGTACACATGTATGTAATATCTACCATAAAACTGAAATTGTTTTTTTGGGGGGAAAAGTATTTAGGCAGTACTGTGTAACCACTGCAGTGTGAAGGAACTTCTGCTTGCTAGGTAAGTTATTGCTTTTGTCTCTATGGGCTTCTAATCATGTACTTTTACATTTCATCTACCCTACTTTATCACAAGTATGGGTGCTTACAGCCAAACATCACTTCTCTCAAGGATCCTTGGAAGACTAATGCAATTTGTTCTGATGCTAATCCAAGCTAATAAAAAGCCAGTCATTCGCTAACAAGTGAATCTCATGACTGGCCAGGCTAAGGCCTGGTACAAGCAATTGACAGAGTTTTGAAAGCTCAGGGATGAAATTCTGTTGGGGAATAAACTGGTTCATCTTTTTGGTGTTCCAGAAAAGAAAAAAAAATGGATGATTAGCACAACTCTTGCACAAACACAGCCCAACTCAGCATGCTCCACTTAGTACATATAATGACATGGACACCCAAACCAGGTCCGTTTCTGTATCTGCAAGTCCTAAGACATTTACACGCATTTACATGTAGACATCATGGCAAAAAGTTACCCTGTGGATGTCAGTAGCACTGTATGCTGTAGTAAAGTTACAGTTTCTGGAAGTGTTTGCAACCTTTAGCTGCAATTTATTCAGGGCTGAGAATGTGGTTTTGATATACATGCATACTGCATCTTGCACAGACATGTCTTAATCACCCATTAGGGCTATGAGTCTTCTCCCATATTCCCTCTGTCACACAGAAATGATAATCCATAGGATAATGGTACAAGAGAACCTGCTTATGCATAAAGGCACAAGGCAAAAATTCTAAAGGACTGTCTCTAACAAAAATTATGTTGAAATTATTTAGGATTCTCTCCCACTCCTGATTATTATGAATTTCTGTGTAAAAGCTTGATTGAGGTGAATTAAAAGCTAAGAAAATGGCTGTAGAAAAGAAATTTAATTAAAAAATTGATGTACTTATCTAAATGTAGTGGCCATGACCCTGTTTAACTAACATTTTCTCTATTACTATGCTCTTATGGATCTCATGAGGAACTTTGAGTTACAGAATCATAGAATGGTTTGGATTGGAAGAGCCCTTAAAGACCATCCAGTTCCAACACCCCTGCCATGGGCAGGGACACCTCCCACCAGACCAGGTTGCTCAAAGCCCCATCCAACCTGGCCTTGAACACTGCCAGGGAGGGGGCAGCCACAGCTTCTCTGGGCAACCTGTGCCAGTGTCTCATCACTTTCACAGGAAAGAATTTCTTTGTAATATCTAATCTAAATCTATCCTTTTTCACTTTGAACCTATTTCACTATGTGCCCTTGTCAAAAGCCCCTCTCCATCTTTCCTGTAGTGTTGGGGATCCAGGCAAGGCAATGTGTCGGGGATCCAGGCGAAGCTAGGTGATGTAATCCCAAGATGGCAGCAAGCTGCCCCAGAGCGCTGGGTGCACAGAGAGCACAGAGCCAGCCTCCCTTCCCAGCACTCGATGTTCTTGCTGGTATTGTAGGTTGAGTAGTATCTCAACTTCCAACTCGCAGAGCACGTCCTGCTCCTTCCCCCGGTGCTCAGGCACTGAAGGTACCCTAGTACCTCGAGCCCCACCTTTTATGGTCCACCCCCTTTTTAGGCCATTAGCTTTATTATTACCAAACAATTAGCACCTGAATGATGACCAGGAGGGCTGCCCTGTCAATCAACAATCAGGTAGCCCTCTGGTCATCCTCTACACTGTAGGTCCCTTCAGTCACTGGAAGGCTGCTTTGAGGTCTCCCCAGAGCCTTCTCTTCTCCAGGCTGAACAACCTCAACTCTCTCAGGCTGACTCCATAGGAGAGGTGCTCCAGCCCTTTGATCACCTTCATGGCCCTCCTCAGGACTCGATCCAACAGCTGCATGTCCTTCTTATGTTGGGAACTCCAGAGCTGAAAACCGTACTCCAGGTGGGGTCTCATGAGAGCAGAGTAGGGGGGGAGAATCACCTCCCTTGACCTGCTGGCTAAGCTTCTTTTGAAGATGCAGGCTGGGATACTGTTGGCTTTTTGAGCTACAAGCCCACACTGCCAGCTCATGTTGAGCTTCTCATCAACCAACCCCCCCAAGTACTCCTCAGGGCTGTTCTAAATTCATTTCTGCCCAGCCTGTATTTGTGCTTGGGATTGCCTTGACCCAGGTGCAGGACCTTGCACTTGGCCTTGCTGAACTTCATGTGGTTTGCACAGGCCCACCTCTTGAGCCTGTCAAGGTCCCTCTGGTTGGCATCCCTTCCCTCCAGGGTGTCGACCACACCACACAGCTTGGTGTTGTCAGCAAACTCGCTGAGGGTGTGCCCAATCCCACCAGCCATGTTGCCAACAAAGATGCTAAAGAGAACCGGTCCCTGTACTGATCCCTAAGGAAAGCCACTCATTGCTGATCTCCTCTTGGACCCTGAGGCATTGACCACACCTCTTTGAGTGTGACCATCCAGCCAGTTCCTTATCCACCAAGTGGTCCATCCATCAAGTCCATGCCTCTCTAATTTAGAGACAAGGATTTTTCATGATTAAAAAAATTCTATATAAAGCCTTTTCATGTGGAAAAATGCTGATAATGAATTAAACATGTTCTCAGTCAGCACCCAAAACGTGCAGCAAAATTACCCCTGTAAGCAGTTAGTTGTTAGCTTGTCAGTCTAGTTTTACAAGATAATGGTCCACAGGATCTTTTTTTACAGCAGTTACAGCATTTTGTTGAATTATTTAGTGTCAGACACAAAGGAACACATGTTCATACTTTTTTATTTTACACCTGGAGTCCTGGAAAAAAAAGAAAAAGCAGTTTGCCTGGAATTAGATCATTCATGGATATTTCTAAAATAGAAGTAATTTCATATTTGTTTTGTACAAAAATGTGATACTTTTTTGTTCCAGAAATGGAGGATTTCTGGCAGTTAGTCTATTTTATAACTCACTGTACGTGATACTTGTTTTCATGACATTTCACACATCAGATACAATTTTGCTTTTCTCATTTCTCATGTTCTCCCTGCCATCATAGAGTATAACACCATCATTCAAGGCATGAGGAGGAGTTGATTATCATCCCTTAACTGACTCACACCTTCAGCTTCTGGATTTCAGGCACTTAAATTCTCTCGGCTAAATGTTACTTCTTTCATTCGCATATAGACCTCCATATACACTGAAACCCACAGAAAGATTTCAGCCGATTTCACTAGGCTATTAGTCAAACCCAAATTACTTTCAATATCAAAACAGAAGAGGTACATCAGAAGATTCTCAGTTAAATAATCCAGCTTCAAAAGCCAGCATGCTTCTACATTACAATCCCAGATTAATCTGAGCTATCCATCATACTGCAATTTTACACTTGGCACGCACAACTAGCAATTACTGCATGAGAGTTGAAGTGTCAAAACAGATGCATACCTAATTTAGGATCCTAGAAAACCTCACCAGCAGCCCATGAGAAAAAGCAGGATAGGTCACAGCAAGAGCGTAACTCTGCTTTGAGTCAGGTGAGGAAGCAGGGTCACTCAATTGGCTGTTCAGGTTAAATGCCTGGATGAAGCAGAAATACCCTGGTATGACCTCTCTTTCTGCAAGACCTATGCTACCTTATATGACCATTCTTATGTAAAGTATCATGCAGCTGAAGGATGGGAGTGAGCTGGCAGGCTTTTTCCTGGCTTTGGCTCTTCATAACTGTGTTACTGAACTGCTGAGAGACACACCTATGGACACCACTAATCTCTCTGCATCCCTCAGATCTACTTTTTGGGGGCAAGGAGGTGTAAAGGTCCATGAGTCCCAGTAAAGTCTCTCCCAACACAGCTGTCATTAGCAGGCTTCTGAAGATTAGAGACTTGCAAACTCCTTCCTTGCCTCTCTGGTGCTCCAGTTTCCCTGTCTAAGCCTTGTCTTTCAAGTTTATAGCAGGGGTTGTAAATGGTTTTCAGATCCAGAAATCTCAATGCTAAAAATATTAAGTTCCTGAACCTTCAGAACTATATTTAAGTATATCACAAAAAATGAGAAAATGCATCCTAAGGAAACAAGAACTGGTTGAGACAACTGAGCATTTAAAACATTAGTAGAAAAACCCACTAAATCCTTAGTAATTAAAAATATTGATGAAACGCGTGAATGATACCTACAACTAGCATAACCATGCATGAAGCTGCAACAAGGCTAAATTTTCTGCAGAAATGCCAACCCAATTTCTTCTACCAACTCGCCCTATGAAGAGGTGTGATTTGGCAGATCTCTTGAGGAAAAGAGGCCGAACAACTCCTTAGCCACATTGCCATGGAAATACAAATACAAACGGAGCTCCTCCTGCTTCCACAGGCTGCAGTAGTTCACAGCTCACAGGCATTGTAGAGTGTGAGATGTAACAAACCCAGGAGCTCAGATAACAGTAAAATTCAGTCGCTACCCCCTTTCTGAAATTTTTCCTGAAGTGCACATCATTTCTGTGAGATTCAGCATGCTCTTGCTGTAATGCTCTCATTATTTTGCATTTATGTGTGGCTGCCTTTTTCTGTTCCAGCTGGGAATAGAAGCAGGAATACTGAAATACCATATGAAAGGCTGTTGTTTTTTTTCTCTTCTTTTTTGATGTAAAATAGAAAATTCCAGAAAGTCTTGGGCAAACCTGTTTTTATAAGGTTCTTAGCCTGTTTTTTTGATAACCAAGCAAGTCTTTTCTCCATTAAACCACCAAGTCTTTTGAGGGGCAGCCAACTGTCCATAACACTCAACATTCAAGTTTCCTTTCCCGACTTTTCCTATGAAATACTGCTAGGGTGGAACTATTCCAGCCCGCTACAACAGATACCCTAATGCCTCCTCCATTTCTATATGCTATGGAAGAGGAACTGAACCAAGTGTTACATGGAAAAGTTATCAGTGAGATCAAAGAGGCAAGCAGGCAAAAGTCATAATCCTACATACTTATTGGAATGGAATGTGTAAGAAGTTATTTGAATAAATGAGAATTGAAGGAAACTAGTGCTTTGTTGAATGCCTTCAGTAAAACTACCTGCTGCCTTTTATCAGGGACAAAAGTTGTAAACTGCCTATTCTCTATCTACAGTTTTATTTTTGCAGAAGAGGGAGGAGCTGTTATGTCACCCTGCACATATGCGGCTTGTATCTTTTTCTTGCTATATATCAAACTGCTTCAGCGATCAAGCTTCAGATGCATCAGATGCTTCATGCTGGTTAGACTCTCCCCCAGAACAAGGGCACAGGTGTTCGCTGTGACAATATTAAAATATTTTACACACAAAATCTCTCCCCAGACAGCTACAATCAGCGGTTTGTGCCCTTTTAAGAGGCTCTCCCGGGCTTGGCACCTCCTTTTTTAAACAGGCAGTTTGTCTTCTGATAAGAAGCAGAAAGACTCCATTTACAGTTGTTTAATGCTATTAGAGCCTATGCACGTAGTTTCCATAACAAGATAGGAAAAACAAGCCAAGTCTCCTGCGTAGGATTTTTCTGATCTCCAGGATATAGGTACACACCTGCGGTATCTTGGTGCTTGAGTCACTGGGCTGCTGATGTCACACAGTATGTGCTCTTAGGCTCAGTAAGTGATAGAGAGAGTTCACTACAGGACAACAGCTTCTGGTACACTGACGTATCACCTGCCCATTATAAAGTGGTAACCAGGAAGTTATTTTAAAGCATATGAAAAATTACATTTAGAAACAGAAAATATATTTCTATTTTCCATTGGTAATGCAATGCTGTTAAGCCTGCAGGAAACATGTGACTATAGTGCTGAGCATGGAAAATCAAAAGCAGCACTGCCCTTTGTCCCCTTGGTCTGTCTCTGCCACTGGACTCCCCAGGCACCCTGTGAGCCTGTGAGGCTGTGGCACCCACAGCGTGCAGCAGGCAAGAAGCACTGCAGGAAGGGCTGCCAATTTTAGCTGCTCCTCAAGGTCTCGGAAAGTTTGTTCTTAAATATGGCTCAGCAAACAAAGCAAAAGCCACACTCCTGAACATTGCCACATTTAAATAAGAGTCTCAGCTGCTGCTGAGACTGGCATTCACTATCCAAACAAGTGGTTGTGTGGGTGCTATCGGAGCATGCACTCACACATCCCAGACATCCTGACATGCACAGGGCGAGGAGCGAGAGCAGTTTGTTTCAGGAGAAAAAGCATTAAGAAATGGCTGACCCTTAGACAAACAAAGATGAGGCTGTGCAGGGGTCCCTGTCACAGGTGGGAACACACACGGTGCCCCTGTGGTTTGCAAGGACAGCTGTGACTGCACCAACAGAATTAAATATAAAGGCAGCTGGCCACTGCAGGCAAGAGGAATTGGTTGCCTACAAAAGTATCAAACATCTTTGAACGTCCATAAGTCAACTATGCTCTGTGGACCATTCACATGAAGCTAATAAATTAGGTGTATTTAATTAAATGGATGGTCATTTTGCTCACCTTACATATACATCAGAACGATACTAATCTAGATAGAAAAAAAATCAAATGTTAGATCTGTTAAGCAGCCAGTAAATCTTAACTTCTCTCAGTTAGGAAGGAATACAGATATTTTCCCTTTTTTGTTACTTGTATCTTTGTGTATAGCAAAATACATTGCTTTTTTCTATGGAAAAAGAGAAAATGTGTTTGAAGTGAGAAGCAAGTCTTCTCATCATTATCTCCTTCAAATGCTCCCACATTTTCTTTCAGTGGAACAACCCACACAACTAACAAACAGGGTACTTGCCCAGTTTTACAGAGTTTGACATCTAATGAAGGTAATACATACTGCTTGTCAAAGCTGGACCATGATGCAGCCAACTACACGTGAGGCTCCACCTTCTCCTCACCACAATCCCCACAGGACCAGTGTTACTAGGATTGTCACACACCATGACATATCTTTTCGAGACCTGGACTGCTAAAATACAATGACAGTTCAGTGTCAAAGTCAGTTTTTTCCCCTCACATCTAATGTTCCCTCTTAAACTCTCAATTACCAGATCCAGGTACCACTCCCTGGGATTTCCAAAGGCCTGCTTCTCTTAAAACTGATTCTCTTCTACCCTGTGGAAAAAGCAACTCTAGCCAATCTCTTCCTTCTGGCTTGTGAGGTGAGTCCATTCCCACATCTTTTAGGATCCCATTTTTTCTGCAAATAACTCTCTTTCTCTGCTCTTTCACTGTGTTTTCACCTTCTGAATAATTGCCACTGAATGATACTATCCATAGCAAGCAAACTCTCATTTACTCATCTCAGTCTTTACTTAGAAATCAGAACGACTAGAAAATAGTCATGTGCTGCCAGTTGTGTGAACTTTGATGCAGGAGGAAGATAAGTTCATGTGAGAAACTGAAACTAGGAAAATTTTATTCAAGTATATTGGACCAGTCATATTGTCTGGTTTCGCTATTCAAACTATCAACCATTTTAAGCAATGCTGTTAGTGGTATTTAGAATTTATGATTTTGAAAGAAACCACACACTCAGTCATATGCTAACCTGCACTCAGAAAAAACAAATGTGCACCAGTTGTAAAAATCATCATTCTTTTCTGAATAATTTGCAAAGAAGGCAGAAATGGCTAAGTTTGACAAATATTCACTAGAAGTAATTTATACTTGACTATCTGACGGATGGATGCTTAGAGGGATGAGAAGAATATGTTCTCTAGAGGATCTCCAGACAACTTCCTTGAATATTCATAGTTTTGTGTTCACAGACCATAGCCCTGTGCACTGGCCCATTTTACTCATAGCAGATACAAAAAGCTTCTTTCCCTCTCACAACTAAACTATATAGAAATATCTAGTAGAAATACTCTGCCAAAAAAATCACAGATCTTGCAGATTACTTTGCAAATAATTATGTAAACACTGGAAAAAACATATTTTGCTTATGCCGCAGAGACTGGGGGACAACAAAGAAGGCATTAGCCTGCTGCCTAGTCAGTCCTTGAGGAACCCAAGCTTCACAGCTGGGGTAAATTTCTCTCTCAGAGGCTCCAAGAGGAACACTGCTTGTTGTGATTGTGCAGAAGCTGGAGTTAAGAACTGAAACATAGGAAAGGTTATCTGGGGTAAAGGTTATCAAAGTTCCTTCAAGGGAAGCATTCTTGGGTGAATAGGCAATCAACTTCAGCTGTCAGACTTCCTGGCCATGGCAAAGGATCATTAGACTCCTTTTCACTAGTCAACAATGAGTTTCATTTTGAATAAATATCTCTACTGCTGTTGAGTTGTGCTTAAATATTGGGTACAAAATCTGTGGTCACAAGTCTTAGGCAGGCTGATGAGCATATCTGACAGAGTCACTAAAGCTGCCTATATTTCATTGATGCTCTACAGCTTTGCAAAAAAACCACCTTTATTGGCTTCCCTCAGTGTTCCTGCCTTTACCATGGGGGTCATTCAGATGCTGACTGAAAAGCATGAAATTGTTAATATTAATACCCTTCCTAGTAATTTTTATGGATTTCAGAACAGTTGTTCACGACTCAGACAGCAGTGGTACTGATATGACATCATCATTGAAAGTAATGCAAAAGTGGATTGTCATTTATTTAGCATTTGTTGATCAGGCACTTTAGTATGTATTCCTCTTGCCTAATGAATACCAGAACAAAGAACAAAGAGTCCATAATTAAGTTGGCAAGGATACCTGTGTTCATTTGGTTAGCAAAGATGACTGCAGCACTGAAAGACTGTGTGATTTGAAGTGCTTAAAAGAAATGATGACCATTAGCTTTCAAACATTCCAAGTAAAAGGCAGATTTTTACCCATCCACCTTACGGCTTTCATAAGTAATTTTATTCAGCTGCTGCTGAAATACCTATTCATGCACATTTCAGAGTTATACTGGCATTCATACATAACCAGATAAATTAATATCTGAACATAGTCAAAAATCTTACCAAATCAACTGGTAAAGACCCAGAAAACTTATGGCAACTGTTGGTGATAACTTTCCAACAATTATTCAGCATGCTGTTTTTACACTACTGCCAGGATTCTAACATAGATCAAATACAGAAGCCAGGTCCCCTGGTAATCTATAAACTACTTATCTAGTGAATGAAAAAACAGAGTGTAGTGCAAGTCAGTCAAAATAAAATAACATTGAAATACATAATGAATACTTAACATTAGTGTGTCATGCAATATGAGTGGAGAATCTGCAGTTATGGGAGACTTGGAGAAAGATAAAATAATCACTGAAATAGAAAAATTCTTAAAGCTGGAACAACTACAAAGCTTGGAACTATATGCCTTAGAAAATCTTCAGAGAAGTTACATTTCTTCTCTGTCATATGAAATAAGAGCAAATAGGCATTCACCTGTATCAGGAAGTAACAGGTATAAATCTTGTTATGCAATTTGATCTTGTAATGTACTACTCCAGGATGTCAGATAAACTTCAATAATAATAATATTTTCAGAAAGAATAAAGATATCCAATATTGTAGCAATTAATATTAATATTACAGAAGTATAAGAAAGGGTATGAAAGTATTTTTCAGAATTTATCCAAATCTTCAACATTTCAGAGGAACTCAATTAATTATTAATATTTTCTTTAATTATCTGGTTCTAACCATCTTCAGAACAGACACAAAAAGTTATCTTCTTATATTGACAATTCCAACATTAAAACTTACACAGAGAGTAGGAAGAGGCATCAGGAAAATATATTAGCAGAAGAGAAGATGAATAGTGGTTTTAAAGCTTATTAATCCTTCTTGCTCCACTGAAAGTCAGAAAATCCTTACGATGTCCTCTGCACTCTGCTGAGGAATGTTCCCAAACATTTACTAGGTTCCAGCACTATAAATTGATGAGGATACGACACAGTTAGCTAAGAGCATCTCCCTATTAACCTTACAGGTTAACCAGGACAGTTAATACATCAGCCTTGATGACATTACTTGGTGATTGTAGGTCAAGTTTTTGCCAGCACATACCCACCAATTGCACTTAAAAAGAGTGAGAAAAATAAAAGAAATAGTTGTCAGGTAGAAATGGATATAACTTGGAGGGACAGGTAGCTTTAATTAAAATATCACTGCTAGAACTGCCCCCAAAGATTCTCTGGAGGACATGTATTTTAACCTATTCATTTCTTCTCTACAATTTCAAAAAGCTATAAATTAAGCTCTCAGGAGGCAGAGCTGGTGTGTTGACATGCCATAGGTGTGTAGTGCCATCTGAGATGCCCTTTGAACTGGCAGATTTAACACAGGACCTATGGGAGGGAGGCAGGTACCCTTCCATAAGGGCTGTCAGAGATCAAGCGAGCTACTTAAGGATATCTCATATGGCACCAGACATTTGTGGGTGACTGAATCTGGCCCCCAGGACATACACTTTCACCAGTTTTAATGGAATATTAATTTATCATGCCTGAGAGTATAGATGAAAGTATTACTCAGAACTATAGCACAGCATAATTAAAACTTGTCTTTTCCCCGAATTTTGTAATCAAAAACAGTGAGAGAAAAATGAACATCAGTTTCATATGTTTTGCTAATACTATTCAGACATCAGACTTTAAAACTTTAATCTTGGTTCTGAATGAATATGGCATGCTGTTTGCCAGCAATTAGGATACTTTCATCTCTCTGAAGTCCTACAGAGGAGGAGAGGAAAAACAAGAATTATGGATCATATTATTAACTTTATGGAACCTATATAAAGGAAAGCTGCATTAATTTCTTGCTACATAATTCTAATAGTACTGATTAAAATCAAATGATTCTCTCATATTGATGTTATTAAAACAAAGGGTAAGCAGTCAAACCTGTTATGTCCAAAAGAGATTTTTTTTTAATGTGTTTTATAATAGTCAGCTTTGAGGCTGGAGAATTCATGACCAGAATTACTATTTGATCTGGGAAGACACAGCAGTGTGGAACCTCACTGATATGCATCCTAAAGTTCAGTGCCTTTAATCTAGGAAAATATAAGCCTGGAAAAAAATGTCATAACCTTCCACTGACAGGATTTTGCACATTCTTTTTCTCCAATGGCAAGAGCTGAAATCACATAGTTTCTAACTGAGACAAACAAACACAAAGTGTTACTGAACTCTAGGGTTGAACAATTTCATGTACAACACCTCTCTCTGTATCATTCCTCCTAGTGTTCGTGGTGTAGTAGTCATGTTCCCATCTCCCAATTACAAAAGATATTTTCTTCCTGTTGATATGTGAAAGAACAGACTAAAGAAGTAATTAGAATCATAGAATCATTGAGGCTGGAAGAGACCTTCAAGATCATCCAGTCCAACCACCTACCTATATCACCACTAAACCATATCACCCAGCGCCACATCCAGATGCCTCCTGAACACCTCCAGGGACTGTGACCCCACCCCCTCCCTGGGCAACCTATTCCAATATTTAATCACCCTTACAGTGAAAAAATTTTTCCTAATGTCCAAATTGAATTGAATGTCCAGAGAAAAGAGTAAAGCAACTGTGCAAAGCACTGCAGTAAAAGTAAGTATGTAACTAAGGAAGGCAAACTTTTTTGACAGAATTGAAGACTATTTTTAGAAAGAAAAATAGCTCACAAGCACCAGATAAGGAATTCCAACAGTGCAGACCAGGAGGGTCCTCAACATGAAGTTTCTTTTTGTAAAGTGAGATTTAGTTTTAGCCATTTATTAGAAGTCATCACATTGATTCTATGATTCCTACCAAGTGTCAGTAATGTACAGGAATTTGGTGTATCATGGCAGATAGATAGATAGATAGATAGATAGATAGATAGATAGACAGATAGATCAATAAACAGATAGACAATGTGTGAGTGTGTGTGTGTGCACGTTGATAACACTGAAGCAATCATGAGGACTCCTGATGACAAAATTCAATAAAATCTTATATAAGGTACTGGTAACAGATGTCATCTCCTACAACCATCCTGGTAGTTTACCATTTTCCCCACTTGATGTTATGATTTGCAAAAGCAGAATGTAAAGCTCTACAGAGTCTAAACATATGCATCCAAGAAGCAGAAGCAGCCAAGAATTGAGTCCCTATCAATGAGTAAACTTTGAGCAGAAAAGCAGACTTCTCCCTGTTTTCAACCTTTCAACATGTTTATCTAGAAATGGACTTTTTCCCCTTCCTGTTTTCTACTCTTTCCCCTCCTCCCCACCCAGGAGCTGGAGGAGCCTTTCTGATTCCTGGACACTGCTCTTTCCTGTTCAGTGCCTACGAAGCTGATCTCTTGTCCTAAAACTAGTCAGCTGCACAGCAAGGAAATAAAAAAAGACTCAATTAACCCAACTGCATAGGGAGCATAACAAAGCGCCTTTAGCAGACCATGGTGTGGGTCCTGTAGGTCTCGGTTGTCTCTCCTCCCAGGCAAGGGTAGGTTTGATTGCTTTCGTAAGGCAGCATACAGCTACACTGCTGTCCTGAGGGCAGGGTGGGACGACCTTAGCCAACAGGATGCTGGCTCTGTACCAAGCAGCATAAATAACTTCCCTGTCTTACTTTTGCCATTCCTAATAGGTCAAAATACGAGATGTCTTTTCTTTATTTCTCCAGCATGAAATTTTCCCAATATGTGAGGATACAGACCAGGGGGGAGGTATGGGGACGGATGGACTTTGCTCTCAGCGCTGAGCCTTCATCTGCTTTGCAGAGCAATGCTGCAGGAGCTCAAAGCTTGCTTTAAAACTGCAGCTTAGCTCTAAAGCTGATCTTTCCTTAGTGGCAGCACACTTAATGATACACCTTTGGGAGAACTGGACATCCTAAGCATAAATGGATTCACTTAGGGATTTCAGAAACATCAGGACAACCTTTGAGATCAGGTTGTTATTCTTTTCAAGGTAGTTGGACTTACTAATCATTGTGTCATTATCAAAACTAGATAACCCTACAGCCAATTTACTAGTATCTCATGCTAGAAAAATAAATCTCACTTGCATACAATAAAGCTATATAGCATTTTCTTTGCCAAAAGAGCATGTGTTCACAAAACTTAAATATTAATCATTTAAATACTAGTAACTGAAAGTACGATTGGAACAACAGGCACTTGGGGATGGTTAAGCATACATCCAACATTCAAGAAATCTTCCCTTCCCAAACACAGGCAAGGGCCTGGGAATAAAGACTCAATGTTTCCAACCCCACCTTTAGAATGGCCTCTATGCCTGAACTTGAACAAGTTCCATGTCGACTCATTTGCTTCCATTGCTTGAAATGAGTAAACTCTACCTCCATCTTCATAGAATTTTAAGGAGATTTTTTTATCCGTTTCTGTAGCAGTGTTTTTCAGCGCTAGCATAATACCCTTGTGTAAACGTGTAACATACTCAGCCGGGAGAGAAAGGATGTGAAAAACAGCTCAGCCCCTTGCAGAGTGAAACTGGACCTCCTTGCTTCATCACATCTGGGTAATAAAAGTGTTGACTCCTCCTCCCACTCAGCACAATTATGTAGCGTATTTGTTCTTTAGTCGATGCAGTTTTAGATTACACCCCCTAGTAGGTAATATTATGATGTTTATCTTTCCACTTATCAACCAAATTTCTAAACTTTAAACAGTCTGTCATTTCTAGTTGAGTAACAAAATAAACAGCATAATTCTACCAAAGCAATTAAACAAACATTGCACAATATCACCACCTGAGGTTGCCAGCCTACTAAACACCTCATTATTCTCCCAGCTAACCTATCTGAAACTTGAAATAATTAGGAAATAGAACAATAGTGGCTCCTGAGCTGTAGATAGGAACAAGTGGGAAGGAGCACTAAATGAGAAAAAAAGATGGATGCCGACTGTGGATGCTATGGGTCCATGTCAATGATAGATGGAAAAGGTTGGGAGGGAATGCACACACAGGCAGGGAGCAGGTGCCGTTGGTGTCAAGTCTTCCTGTGATTCTGGTAAGGGCTACATTTTGGGTTAGGTTTTCTGGTTTAAAATATTACCTAGAGGAAAGGGAAAGCAATAGCCGTTTGTCTTTTGACCTTCCTATGCTTCACCCTTATTCAGGCAAAAATTTTGAGCCTTGAACTAAAAAGGAATCAAATTATGTGTGATTGTATCTTTTGAAACAAAAGGTTTAGGAAGACTGTTGAGGAAACTAACTCATAGTTTTATATCAGTCAGAGCTAGGCTGACATAAAACACTGAGAAACAGCTGAAGTACAAGAGTGATAAGATTATGGAAAAGGCAGGATGAAAGACCAAGAACATTTTCATAAATGAAAGGACAATAGAAAAGGGTGCTTATCCATCAGAGGAAGAGAAGGAAAATTTTCTCCTAACAAGAACTGAGGTTGTACAGGCTAAGATGATGGAAATACTCAGCCCAAAGTTGTACTGTACACACCTGAAATTCAAGTAGGCTTAGGCTACTTAGGCTACTAAGGCTGCTTAGGTTGAATTTCAACCTGGGCAAACAAAAAAAAAGACTGACTATAGTATTCAGTGTATTTAAATGGACAGATGTCTAGAATTTACTTGAATGTACAGAAAGCTAGATGTTTGTTTAACGAAATACAGATCTCAAGCACCTTTATTTTATTTTTTTTTTGTTCATTTCTTGTTCTTTGCCTACCCCTACATTCTATTTTTGAGTTTTACTGACTCTCACTTTGAATGCAATACAGAGTGAGGAGTTTGCCATTCATTCCTATGTAATGTCTTACGGTCTCATTGGAACAGACTTTCTCTACAGCAGCCAGCCTAAATATCTCCCTTTCTTATGTCTGTCCTTGCCAACAGAACAGGTCAAAACTGAAAGATTTCTCTTTTCTTCATTTCCCCGTATTGAAATTTTGAAAATATTCAGACACTTCCAGTTCCTAATTATCTCCTTTTATATCTTTAGATTACTCATTTATGACTCCTTGCAACACATTTCCTGACAACGCCACAAGTAATTAGGTATCCCTATAGAGTTATCATTTACCTGTGATTTTTATAATGAACCATGCCCCTTACAACTGCATTGCTCTTCCCACTCTCCTTCAAATATTCTTGCTAAAGAAATGCCTGGAAGTAGCATTCCAGGAGCAATTCAGTGCATGCTGAAATAGTATCACCTCACTTTTCTAGGTCCCAGCCAGCTTCATGAGTGATCCTCAGTACAAAAGGCATGCTCATCTTGTCTCTCAGGGATGCATCTCCACGTGCCTCTCCATTGCATCTTCTCTGCCAGTTACCTTTAGCTCTGGAAAAGCTAATAGAAATTAGCTAATAGAAATTCAGACCAGAATAGTTTGCTTGAGATAATTTCACACAATTGTAGACAAAGCCTTTTCAGCAGGCTTTGTGTCAAAGCGGTGATTATTTTACATTTGCTGAAGCAACACCCAGAGTGCTGCTTCTTCCCCAGAAATTTGGCACCGTCAGGTGCCAAGTCCCAGTCTCTGAGACGGATAGATGTTTCTCTTCCTCCTCAGCTGGTATCAGCTCCTTGCAGCAGGAGTTCCCCCATGCTCCCAGGTGTACATTGGGCATAACAATATAGCTGTCTCCCCAATACATCCAAACAATGAGCTTATCTTCATTTGTCCTTCTGGTGTCCCTCAGTGCCCTTCTGCTAACGCTGACAGCTCCCCAGCCAGAGCTCATTCCATGCTGCCCTTTCTGGAAGGCACTCACTGCCTTCTGCCCATCTGGGAATGCCTCTTTATTCACATCTTTCAATCAATCTGTATAAAGACTGTCAGTGTAAAGCTGCTACTGCTCACAACCTCTAAGACTTTTAACGTGTACCACATGTTCCTGCATCATGGCTGGCTCACTCTGAATTAGCATGAAAAAGACACACTGCAAATGCATCCGACTGCTTTTAAAATCAAAAGGAATCTTTCCACTGACTTTTATAAGAGCTGAATTCAGGCCTTATGACCCTGCTACAATGAATTACTTACACATATGCCAAACTCTAAGTATATGAAGAAGCCCCATGAATTCGATAGTCTTCTCAGATGCTTAAGCACTTCAGTCAAGGCCGTAATGGTTTTTTTTTAGATTGTTGTAACTGTGCCTCTGTTGTAAAAATAAAATCCATGTGAGAACTTCCTTTGCTCCTATGAAAGAAGGAATGGGCTTTTATATTATGTGTAGAAGCATATACATAATATGTCTGTTTACATACATATACATATACACACAAATACATATTTTAACATCTCTTCAGCCATTTATATTCCTGGAAGTAAAGCTTTTGTCTCATTTATATAATGAACTGCAAAATCCAGCATCTGAATCCACATTCTTTATGCTGGAAAAAACTTACATTTAAATACCCCTGTCCCGGTGCTGATGGATGCTCTCCAAGCCGGGACACAATAGACAAATAAAAAGCCTGAAGAACCTGAAAGGTAGAAATACTGGCCTTGGAAAGACTAAATAAGAAATAAAGACAGTTGGGGAACATACTGAAAGATTTACCTCTGAGATCATCAAAAAAGGAACAGTCATTTCCTCTGCCGCTTTAGGGCAATGTTTATTTAGATTAAATGTAAATAGTGCAGTGGAAATAAATGTCCTCTTTGTTGTCTATAGAGGTTTCAAACAGACCTGCATCTTATAATGGCATTCAGGGGAAGATTTAGGTTTTCCATTCCCTTTTCCTTATTTTTTTTTTGTTGTGTTTTGGTTTGTTGGTGGTGGTGGTGGTGGTTTTGTGGGGTTTTTTTTAAACTGTAGTATGCAAGCTTCAGCCTAAAAATTCCCTACCGAAATTAAGTTAATTCATGCATATATAGGTTGAACAGCTGCAATCACATGTGACTCGGAAGGGGGTAATGCAGCATTTCAGCTGCAAAGTCTCCAAAAATTAAATGAGAACAATGAGAGTTTACCTTGGGGTAAGGGCGGGTAGGTTAACATCAGAAGAGAGACTGAAACAGTAGGTCCCCAATTCTTCTGTTTTTGATGGAAAAGACTGTATTGCTGCATTGCCTCACCGAAAAATGCATTCCTCCAGATTAACTGTAAATTATTTACAACAATATAGAAACAGATGGTTAGGTAGATATAATTTTCTATTTAAGTAGCAAGTTGTTTCTGCTCTATTTTTATTTGATTCTCCACAATCCGTATGTAAAATAAAATCAATAACATCTGTGAACATCACTGCCCTTCCTCTCCTCTGAAATACCCCATAACCTTCCAGAAGTTTCATTATTGCTATCAAGCCTCATGTCAGACTATCTTAAAACTTCTAGTCCAACAGGAAATAACGTCTGGATTGCAAACACTTGGGTTTTTTACAGCAGCAGGCAGACAGGCAGGCAGAGGAGCAAACACTCAAATTCAGGTGTCTTAAGAGGATTATGACTACTATTGGGCTTTAAGAGGCTTCTTTGGATTCTTCTCTCTCCTTCAAGTGCAAAACACCTAGGGAGGCAGTCACCCAGCACAGACAGACTCTGGAAGCTGAAGATCAACAGAGAAGAGCACCCATTTATCCTGTCAGATCCTCTGTCAAGCTTGCCGCCCCCAGGGCTTACTTCCCATGCAAGTGGTCTGTGGATAATGCCGATGTCATGAAGAACAGCTGCGGCTGGTGCCAGGACTTGAGAGAGCTTCATCAGTGGCAAAGCCACTTCTGTACCCTCAGCAGCTGGAAGGGTAATCAGCACAATAGTCCAAGAGCTAGCCCAGTATTCATCTGTGCTGTGCCATTTCTCATCAGGAGCTAAAGAAGCACAGGATAATTCCAGAAGGCAGATGGCAGAGGCTGGTAGGGGGAGACTCCTCTGTCTGGTAAAGTCTTGTGGTATGGATGATGGACATGTTACATGACAGCACGCTACTCGCAGCTCTGCTGGGACTATGAAATATAGGAAGCAGAGTGCTGGATTATGACTTCTTAAGATTGATTGATTGATTGATTGAAGGTCTCTGAAATGAGGAGTCTGTGGTCAGTGTCTTGCATGCCCTGACTCTGACAAGGGGATATGTTTGATGGTGACAAGCTCTGGGGATATTAGTGGAGGACTGGATACAATATAGGAAGGTAAACTTGTTGAGGTTTCACTCAGACTGACCACTGGGAACAGTTCCTATGGTGTAATGTCACCTCAAACATGTTTAGATGCTGCTGAGAGGTGGTTGGAGCAAAGCCAGAAAGGAAATTAACAGGACCTGGGGTCTAGTTCTTAAGCTCGTTCCTTGGCTCTTTCTGGACATACCAGCTATTTTCCATCTCTCCACTGAAGGAAAAACTATTTTCCTTCATGCTGTTAATTCCCATGCCTGTACATACCAGGCATTTATGGATCAAACTTCATTTATGAAGCAGATGTGGTAGTGTCCTGGATCTACAGTCTGCATTCTGAATGAGGTAAAAATTTATAATTTTAATGGTTCCATTTTTTCCCCAGATTTATTAATCCCTTCACGAGAGATCACAGGGAACCTGTGATGGGTTCATATAGATGATGGTTCATATAGAACCCATTTACACATATAAGGGAGCCTGGTTCCCAGCGTTTTTTGACTAACTTCTCACTTTTCACTTAGGTATAGGAGAACTGGCAGCCACAAATCAAGCCCATCCTGCACAGTTACATACATCCACCTCTGAACCTGAACATGGGACTAAACACACAAAAAAAAGTTATAAGCAAGTCTGTTTGGGTGCAAGCTCAACAGATAGCTGGAACTGTGAAAGCTTCCTAGGCCTATGTCTGAATCTCACATAGTTGAGGTACATCAAGCACAAGCATGCATGAGACATGAAGAGCACAGACTTATTACTAAGAGGTCATTAGATTATGCTCTCCACTGTAACTTCTGAGCAAGGTGATATCAGTTGATGCACAGGCAGTGTATACCACGGTAAAGGCAAACTGAGCACTGAGAGCAAATTAAGCTAACCTGTGCTCCTTTGTCCTCAGCTCACTTGGAGCACAGTCATGTTCAGTTATAGCTGATGTGAGACTGATGAAGTAGGTCCCCCACCGCTTCAGTCCTCATCTTCCAGCTGAAAAGCATCACCTATGAAGCCTGTACTAGCCAGACTTTGTGATTATTTACATAACAAAGGTGGATACATTCCAGGCATTTGTCTTGTCTTGAATGGCTTCAGGATTCAGTGCTCTGTGTGTAACCCTGCAGCCAGTTTTCAGCAGGGTCTTCAAAACCCACCAGTTACCATTTGTCCCTCCAAAAGCATTTGGGCTTTGCATATTAACCCACTCTAAGAAAGGTTGAATACTTGATTGTACTGATCTAAATTGGTTAAATACTTCTCACAAATGCTGTCATTTCTTACTGTCTGTGTAGTTTCTGTTTATCTCATGATTTTCAGCATATGCTTCTAAGAGACTCAAGAGACTGTACATTCAGGATCCATAAAACATGATCCAGAAAAGCTAGTCTATTTTCAGCAAACTTAAATAAGTTATACAAAGATCCACTAGAGATTTCTAGTGGTTAGCAAATGAAAGAAGCTGAAAGAAGTGATTTTCTGTGTCAAAATTATTCATTTCACTTGATAATTATTGTGGACTGATGTTATATTTAACTATCCATGTTCAGTGCCATGTTAATCCTTGTTTTTCTAGCCTGCTTTTATACCAAACACCTAGATGTTCTTTCTGCCATCAGTCTGAAACAAGAAAAGAGATCACATCTGTAAAATGTCCCATTTTTGTTTGCAGGTTTAGAAAACAGACCAAAAACCTGAAGCCATGGACTTGTCTCTTCTAAACAAAAGATTATCACAGAATATCGAGATGGTTTTTCTTTCCCTTATTCTTTCTTACTTGCATACTACCTCCCACACCCACCTCCTGGCAAGTCAACAAACTCTGAGAGCAGTCAGTTCTCACTTCCATGACTCAGTCACAGAGCATTAAAGCCTTAAGCTTGGCAGGTGTCCAGGACGAAGAAATTTTAACGAATCTCCCACAAAGAGCACCCTAATCATAGCAAGCACTGGAGCCTTGAACATAATACTTCCTTCATATATAAGATTCCCAATTTGCTTAATGGCATCCTCTCAAACTTTGCAGTATGATGTTGCAAATGTTCTTTTAAAAATCCTAAGTCCTCCTCCAACACTTAACCAGCATATACAGCACTTAAAAAAACCCCCATAATTTACTGTTCACTTCTGGCTTCTGCTGAGAAGTCTTCTTCCAAGTCATAATCTATTGGAAAATAGAAAAGAAATACCATGTTCAAGTTATCTTTCAGAGATGTCTCATCTTGTAATTTCCATTGCAACAACAGAGGCACATACTTGCATGAAACATCGTTGTTTACCTCTTTTTGGGTGACCCCATTGAAGGTTATTGGGAAGAAGATGGAAATGCAGACTGTTTTATTGGTATCTGGACTCTGTGAATTTCACACAGAAATTCAAATGGCGGATTATATAACTACAGCTAAAAAGCCTCCATTCTGTAAGTTGTAAATAATTTCCACAAGTATGTGTTCTGTTGTCCATCACCACCATGCACTCAACCCTCCTGCTTTCTTTTACAGTACAAGCCAACAGTGTTTCCTGACAGCTACATTCAGAGCAATGATATTTACAAATAAATGCAATCGCACGCATTTTGTTTTCATGACTAAAAGGTGTGAATAACACCTAACTAAATAAAATTTTACTGCATATATACATTTATACATATATTTAAGCTATGGTAGAACTGTAGAAAAGTCTCTGGATATTGCTTATCTGAGGCCTATAAATTCGTCTCTGTGAATAATTGCAATTTAGTTACCCAGGGAAAGATATATTATAGAAGCTATTCTCCTTATTCATTGCCGTAGTTATGCCTGCCACTTTACAGACAAAATGTAAGTGTAGTGCTACACTAAACAGCAAGTTCAGAGGACTCTTCAACAGATACAAGTAATCCTTTTTTCCTAAGTGTTTCTCTCCCTACACTATTGAGACTCATAAATTGTTCTCTGATCATTTTGGTCATTATTTGTTATTTGAACATTGTTCTTTAGCAGAAATATATCATAGACTAAAAGAAAGAACTGTGAACAAGCATTTTGTGACAGAGTGTGGTTAGTCCTCTGGAAAAGGCAGACTACTGAAGGTAGAAGAAATACTAAGGTCCAAGAAGAAAACAAGGCTTTACAATCCCCATAATTTATGCATTGTACTTACACAATACAAATTACTGCAAATGAGTACAGTACTCCCTCTCACAAAGCTCATAACAAACCTATGTATATTTTTTAAGGAAACAAGGACTGTGGGCCAGCTTTGAAGGAGGATGAGGGAATTTGAACACTTTCAGTAAGGAGGCCTAAACTTCTGCTCATCCAAAAATGTGAAGTAGGGAGCACCTGCTATGTCAGCCAGTATCAATGGAGAGAGAAAAACCTATGCCTCAGTTACTTAACTGCTATAAAATGTCATAGTTGTGTTTATTTCAGCTGCTTATTTACATTAACAAAAGGTCTTTTCCTCATTCCCCAGCTCAGGCAAACACATCCATCTCACAGCAATCCCTTGTTACACGTGACGAACTGCAGTCCCAGGTTGAACATGTGCTACTGCAACTCACCTTTGAGCTGGCTGAGTTTAGAGTGAAACTAAAGTCAGTACAGCTCTTCATTTTATATTGCCCTTCATGTTTCTACAATTTGCTCACGTTAAATATCTGCTTTTCTTGTATAATTTATTTACATCAGTGGACAAAAATGTATTTTTAAATTTTTACCTTTTTTAAGCATGGAAAAAATAATGTCTAGAACATTTCATGCAGACGTCTCACTGAAATCTGGCACAATCATTAGAAAAGCATACAATGCACAATTCACTAAATGTGGGAAGAAAAAACTTTTGGTCAGTCTTGAATCATCACTCACAAAATTAATGAATGAGATGTCCAAAACCCACTATTACCAAGTTCAAAACTGATGAGCAAATCCGTTCCTTAAATGGTTCTGACTGGTTGCCAGTGGCCAATTACCCACATCCTAGACAACAGACATAACTTCAAGATACAAATAAACCTCTTGGTAGAATTGGCATACATACTTCTAGTAGGGGAACAACATTTGACCATTAACACTGAGGAATTAATTTGTTCCTTTCATTTAAAAATGAATGGTGTTCTAGTTTAAAACTAAAATCATTTGGGTTTAAAACCTATCCTCCAGGTTAAATTTAAGTACTTTTTAATAATCACATGCTCTTAGGAAGCAATGGATGGGGCTGAGAAAGATGAAGAAACAATTAAAAAGCCAAGGAAAATTAAGCCCTTTGGTTATACTAACAAAAGATTGTTAGTGATCATCTCCTCCACCCAGTTTTAATAGCAGTCTTTCATAAATTTTCCATTAAAATCAAATGAAACATTGAGCATTGCCATTTTAATGAAATTCTTGGTGGCTGCATTTCTCTCAACCCAATGTTAGTACTAAGCATTTAGCAAGTTTCTTTAGAAGTTATTTCAATAGTGCTTGTTATTATACAGCCACTATCTCATTTTCATTTAGCCACTGAGACATTATGACCTTCCAGAATGAGACTGTTTCAAAAGCTATGAAGGTTATTTGCTAAAGTTTAATAATACTCACTTGGCCATGAGCATTACTGTCAGTGAATAGTCAATACTTTCTGCATTGCAATATCTTGAAATTAAGTAGACAGCTATTAATTTACAAGATACCATAATCTTTTTATTAAGCATCTTTTGTTGTTTTATGTTCCCCTTTCAAAGTAATATAATTTATGAGCATCTAAGTATGATTTATTAATAACATTTAAAATAAAACTTACTTCAAAATTGGTCAGACCATTCCCGGATTACGTGTCTTCTGGACATAATTTAATATGACTAGTTCAATACAGGGTTGAAAGACTTTAAAAAAAAACCTCACTGGTTGATTTAAGACACTTTATGTGGCAGTTAAACTCAGAAATGTTGCAAGATTGACTTTTCTCTTAAGCAATTCCTTCCAACAATATCTGTGGGAATGGGGAATTAGGTTTCTTTTTGTATCCTGGCTATGTACATCATTTTTGAGATGTTTTTCTTTTTCAAATAAGTTAACTGAGAACATACAGAAATACTGGATTTTTCACTGTAATTTTTTCTCTGTTAACCACCTTCATGGTCCCCTCAATATAGTATTAGATTGCCATTTAGCCAAATGCATCCTTTAAGAAGGAAATAAATCTCATCTCAGTTATGTGGTATGGATCTTGCTTTCATTTCACAGTATCTCACTTTGGGAGCCTGGTTCCCAGCGTGGAAAAGAGTCATAGGCTAGTTTAGGATGGTAGGGACTTCTGGAGGTCATCTGGCCACAGCTACGGACTATCGAAGTCCTGCTACATGCTAGCTTTGACTTTCAGCCTTTTAGTCAGTGCCCTCAGTTTGGTGTCATTTGTGAACTTTCTGAGCTTTAAGTCCCATTTCCCAGGTAATTGATGAGGAATGCTAAGCAGTACCAGATTCAGGTACAACCCCTCAGGAAAGTCACTAATACCAAGAAACCTGTTGGATTTCAAACCACTAATCACAGCCCTTTGAGTGCAGCAAACTCGTCAGGTTTTACCCACCTTGTAGTCCACACGCAGTCAGTATCTCCCTGGATGAACTGCAAGGATACTATGGAGACTGTGCTAACTGTGTTGCTGAGATCAATGGAAATTACATCCACTGCTCTTCCCACATCTCATCAAAAAACACAATTAGGTCAACCTGTCACAGTTTTCTCTTGATGAAGCTGTGCTGGCTGTGCCCTCTCACCGTCCTGTCTTTCGTGTGCCTGGATGTGACTTCTGGGAGGGTTTGCTCCACAATTTCCCAGAGACTAGGTTGAGGCCTGTAGTTCCCTGAGGTTTTCTTCTTGCCTTTTCTTTTTAATACAATTGTGACATTTAACTTTTTAAATCTCCCACAATTGCTATGCTCTTTCAAAGAGGACAGTTAGCTCCCTCAGACTAGTTCCCTCCTTTGGTCTTGAATTTGATCATTACTGTAGAAAGTACCTCTTTCCCCTAAAATTTGCACAGAGATGCTGGAGGCCTGAAAACAGACCTTGCCAGGAAAGAGCAAGGGAAAGACAACACTGAGCACATTAGCATTTTTCAAGTCCTTTTTCATTAGATTGTCTTGCCATTCAATAGGGACACTACATTTTGTCACTCTTTCATTTTGCTGCCAACATACCTGTAAAAGTACTCCTTGTTTCCTGGTACAACTCTCTCCACTTTCAATACCAGATGAGCTTTAGCTTCTCTAATTCCATTCCCACAAATGTGGCTGATGTTTCCACATTCTTCCTTTGTTAGCCCATTCCCTGTTTCCACACCCTGCATACTTCCTTTTTGCATTTTTGTACTCAGCCAAGGGTTCCCCATTCATTCAGCCTGGTCTTCTGTTATTCCTGTCCATCAGAGATTAGGATGGATCATTCTTGTCCTTTGAGGAGATTGTACATGACGAACAACAAACTTTCCTTCCTTCTAAAGGATGAGCTCCTCTATTCTTCAGGACAACCTTCCACATGATCCTGCTTGCTACTTCCCTGAACAAGAACAAGTGTGTTCTCCTGAAGTCCATGTTCTGGTCTCTGGTACTTGTTTGCCTTGCTTCCTGTAGGATATTAACTACCACTATCTCATGGTCCTTGTAGTCAATGCTGCCACTGACTACTCCATTTTCAACTAGTTATTTCCTGTTCATAAGCAGCATGTCCAGCAGAGTCTTTCCCTTAGTGGTTCATCCAATGTTTGCATCAAAGATTGTTCCAAAGATACTCCAGAAATCCCCTGGATTACTTGCTTTCCATGCTCCTGCCCTTCCAGCAGATATTGGAGTAACTTGTGAATCACCAGAGCCTGTTGTTTCTTTCAAGAGATGTTTTTGATTCTCTGAAGTAAGCTTTATCCACTTCCTCTTCCTGACTGGGTGGTCTGTAGCAGTGTCCCACCACAATGATCCTTTTTATTGGTCTCCTGTTTGATCCTAATCCATAAACTCAAATGGCCTTTTCCTTCTGTTAAGGAGCTCCCCACATTTGAGCTGCTCCTTGCACAGAGTTCAGCCCCACACTCATCTTCCCTGCCTGTCACTCCTAACCATCCTGTGCCCACCCACTGCAGCTTTGCCATCATGAGAACTGTCCCACCATGTCTCTGTAATCCCAGAGATGTCAGAGATCTGTGACTGTGCACAGATTTCCAGTTTCTCCTGTTTGTTTTCCAAGCTGAGTGTGCTTATGTACAGCTACTTGCAACAGGCCCCCAGTTTCCCTGACTTCTCAAGTATAGTACAAGAACTTTCCAGGTTGCCATGTCCCATGAACATTTCCTCTCTGTTGCCTGTTCTTTCTCTTAGCTGTGGGCCACAGTCTCCATCCATTAATAAACACCCTTCAAAGCTGTCCTTCTAGTTAGGTTAGCAAGCTTGTTGGCAAAGATGCTCTGCCCACCCTTTGTGAGATGGATCCCATCTTTCACCAGCAATCCTCATTTCTACAAGAGGGCCAAAGCCATGCCTGCAACACCAGTCACACAGCCAGGCCTTTAACTGTGGGATACATTCATTCTACCTAAACCTTTGCTCCTCACTGGCAGGGCTGAGAACATCACATTGAGTCACAAACCCTTCACCCTAGCTCTCGGTGTTTGTATATAAATATGTAAGAGTTTGGGACCGAAGAGAGGCAGAACATCGGCAGAACCTCTGAGAAATGATGCTGTAAACCCTTCCCAGTCCTGTGACTTGAGAGCTTAGTCTTCTTTCAAAGCTTGACAGAACAGCCATTAGAGTTTTGGGTTGTTTTTTTTAACCAACAGCTCCATGACTAGCACACTTACACAAAACATGAAAACCCTCGGCCCTAGGATGTGTTTAGCAAAAAGAGTTCAAGCCCTCCTCCTTCACTGTCTGGGAGAATGCTCTAGTAGCAGATGCACAGAGTATTTGAGGTAGAAGAAAATGTGGTGGGTTTAGTTCCTTCTACTGGAGTTGTTCCACCTTTGTAAAAGAGTTCAAGATTTGGAAGGCCAGGAATGTAACTTTCTAGCCAAACAATTTAGGGCACTCTATGGGAAATAGGAAAACCTGGATTCCAAACCCTTCTCCAAGAGACTGTTTATTTTTTTACATCAAGTAGTCATTTGATAAAACCCATGAAGACTCCAAGGCAAAGTACAAACTATGTGTCTCTCTGCTGGAACATACACGGCAGTCAAACTGAAAATATCAACCTACAGGCAGAAAGGCTCCAGAGGGAGACATGCAGATGCTTCCTTCAGCAGATTTCACTATTTTTAATCTAATTTGAAGAGTATGCTCCCCTCCAAAAAGCCAGATTCCCCTGCACAGCTAACCCATTCACTCACTAAGTTGTTCTGTTCAGCCTGTGCTTTCCAGCAGTGATACTAATGAGGGAATCAGTAGATTTTCTGGCAGAAGATGTGGAATGTACCTGTTCATTTCAAATCACAGTATGTCTAGACTCTTTGCTGCTAAAACTAGAAGCAAAGCACTTCTGGAAAAATATATTAGGAAAAAAAAAAAGAGAGAAGACTGAATTTCTTTTTACAGTTGTGAATTGCATAGGATGAGGTAAATTGTCTAGTCAGTGTTTGTCTACATGTGGTCTGAACATTTTTTATGAAGATCCTGTGTTTAAATACATATTTTTTTTGAATAAAGATTAAAATCCCAAGAACTGCAATGCCAATAGCAAATTACAGGGCGTTTTCTTCATCTACAAGATCACTAGCTTTTGTCATTGGTTTTGGGTACTGATTTACCCATAAAAATGAAACAGAACAGTCACGCTACCGGAAACATACATTGTGTTTTCAGTACAGCTGAGAGCATGGTTCAAAGAAAAACACACATAGGCACACTTTCTCTGTTCCCGCTGCAGTAAGTGTACTTAACTTCAAAAGTATAGGGTACTTTGTCCAAGGGCGTTTCAGGAATTAAACACTTTTCTATAGTAACAGAATCTTCAGAACCATTCAGCATTCTTTCATTTTGATTTTGAATTTTTTCCTAAATTTTTTCTTTTCTGAAATTATATACTGAGTTTTACCATTTTACACTCTTCCAGGAAAAAGAAATAAATAATTTACAGGCAAGATGCTCTTCTTCATATATTATTAGTCTTCTAAAAACAGTTGCTATTAAGTTGTATAAGTACTCCTTATTCCCTATTATCTTAAGTCAGGAAGGTAATTTTTGTATGCTTAAAGAAATACAGTCTTCCCAGAGAAGTGTTTGTAAACTCAGAACTAAAATCTTCCATGTGCGGGTGAGGTTGTTCAGGGAGCTTTAGGCAGATGCACACAATTCACAATATTCTTAAGGAATTCTTACACTATAAGCATCACTTTTTGAACAGATTCTATCCTAAAACTATTCTTAGTATTACGTCCTGTTTTACTGTCCTGTAAACTTTTAGATTTTTATAGGTATGAAGGCAGCACAGGATAAGGTCATCAGACTCAGAAAAAGCCAAGTCAGCGTGCTAGACACAGCACAGCCATTTCAGCAAGCAGTCTAACTCCCCCTGCTTTCAAACAACTGAACTTAGCCACACTAAGCTGATATCTAGTGTTTTTTAAAATTGTACTCAGTGTGGAATCTTATACGGGAACTTACTCAAACTTGAAAGGGTGAAAAACATGCCTTCAATAGAAGTTAAAATCATATAAATACCATGTAGGACACTAACTGAGAGATGTTCTTTGCCCTAAATTTATTTTGTATTAACCTCACAATTAGCCTGCATCAACAGTGGATCTTCCTCTGGCGTAAAGCCTGCTGCTTTAGAACAGATTAACCTGGCTGACTCAGTCAAACTTCAACCTGCTGCCACCTCTGCTACTCTCAGTCCCACACATTGATTTGCGTATGTAGTGCGTTCAGTTTAGAAGTATTATTTATTTCCTTTTTTCTTGCATTCACTTTAATTTTTTTGAGTGGAGAAAATACCCCAAGCTTACAGAATAATGCTAGCAACCACCACAGGGATATAAACTCCCACTAATCCTAGTGTTAATGCAGTCCCAAATTGCTCAACAAGGTACTTATGTATGTGGTTCAGACACTCTCTCATGCTGTGAATACTTTTCATAGATAAATAACAAGAGAGAAGCATCTCCTTATTTTTTCCCCAAATATATCCGGAAGTGAAATTCTCTCTCTAAGGCCTTCTTCATTCAAGTTTTTAGGTGTTCTCTGGGGCTCTTTTATGATCTGGCTAAGAGTAAATGGGTTCATTTAGGAAATCGAGCATTAGTGGCTGACACTACCATGACTCAGAATAGCCCTACCCCACCACTTTCAGTTCGCCCTTCTGCTGCGCACATGCACTAGTTTATGCTTAGGAAAAACATGGTCATAGGAGAACAAAATGTACTTAGATGCAAACAGCAGTCACAATAAGCCTAGACAAAAATCAGAGAAAATTTCTTGGAAGACATGTAAAAAGCACTCACAGGGTGCAGGCTCTGGAAACACTGTGTTGTTGAGATGCAGGAGTTGTGAAGAGCACACTTTCACTTTGGATGATCAGAGGAAAGTAGAAGCAGCCCAGGCATCCATGAGAAACCAGTGTCAGAACATCTGAGAGGCAAACTGGAGTTCTTTCACTATCAAGAATGTAGTTTTGAACCACCACGGAATTAAACTTGAGTTTGGAAGTGGAGCTCTTTTACAATCCATATGTGCCCTCTTACAGACCCTGTTCCCCCTCCTCGGATAGGTTCACTTTCATGTCCCAAATGTCCCCACACATAAATACTGAAAGTGAATGGATAATGAACCCAAGTGGAGGATAAATTCAGACCAGCTATAAAAGTGAAGTGAAAAATCAGTCCAAGGAAGACAGCACAGTAGATCATGAGAAAATAGTTCTCTCTGCCTGTTACCAAGACCCAAGTATTAGCAAAGCAAATACTATGATATATATCAAAATCAATAACTTTGAGATAAGCACAAGTAACACTGCAAAGTGAATTCCTAACAATTAGTTACATACAGCGCCTGAATTCCTGAAGAACACCAGACTATGTGCCTAAGCATTATAGCTTCAAGACCAGCTGCAGGATATGGGAGGAAAAATACAGAACTAAGGATAACTAATAGGAAGTTTATCCTTGAGAAACATATTAACATATTTCAGTGTCAATTAACCTGTAGCAAATATGTACCACGCTCACCACAATCAATTGCAAGAAGGGTGTCATCACCTTCCACTGATAATTATTTGTCCCTATTTTCCTAAATACATAACCCTAAAAAATTGTTACTATTGACTATAGTGTCATGATAGATCCTGTACATGGAGTCAAGGAGTTGTGCCTGAACAGCACTCAGCCCTCTCACATGTTCATTGCATTCAGACCCACTGACAGACTTTTCAACCTGTTCAAGTGTGTATTTTTGAAGGTTTTATTCAGTTTCTACTTTTACAAACACAACATGAAAATGGAAATTAATAGATATATGGAATTTGTAAACTGCAAAGGTGAAGTTACAACAAGAAAAGATATTCCAACTACTAGTAAATATTTCCTTATTAAACTTGAGGAAGACAAAAGGACAGATAGAATTAAACATAAAAAGCAGATGAAATTCAGTTCTGTGTTGCCACTGCTACTGTTCCATTGCTACCATGACTCACTGTGCAGTGTCCTTGTTCTCCAAGGACCAGAGCTGAGAATTAGCTGTTATTATCCACGTCCTTGTGCTAAACCCATGCACAGCCAGACACAGAGAACTTAGTTATCCTTGTGTTTATTTTTGATGAGTCGTTATCTCATGCCAGTTGTTGGGGTTTTTTTTCAGTTGCCATGTCATTTTAGTGGGAATTTCATTATTTTAAAGTGAAAATAAAAACATTATTTTAGTGTGCACGAGACACTCCCAATCCCATAAATTATGGCTGTTGTAATGTGCCGGACTTATCCCTTCTAGCACTTTTTGAGGCTTGTTGGAATTAGACTAGGTATGAAATTAGTTCTTCAATCTCTACTATAGTCCACTGGACAGATATGTACTTTACAGACATTTAATACAAGAATTAGTGAAGGACTGGAACAGATTCTTCTGAATCATCAATACTGCCAACACTTACTCTTTGCTTGTCTGATTGCTGTAACAGTAAAATACCCCCTCACTGTTATTAGACTCAGTTATATCGAGGTTTATTTACCTACTTCATTGTTACCCCTTGTACCCAGTAGACAGGACAAAATACATGTGTCTACTGCATGTCTGCGGTCTTGTGGCTTAAAGGAATGACATTGTATTCATTGCCATGAATCTAGAAAGACAACTGCAGTTGACAACAGCAAGACCCTTGCACTACACTACCCTGTCTGTCATGTCATCTCCTCTTCTAGGTACTCCACCAGACTGAAGCAACAGACAGTGATGGGAGTCTATGAGACATCTGCTTTTGAAACACAAGAAGGTTACAGAACAAAGTCAAACCAAGTGCTCCAAGGCTTACTGACCAAAGAAGCAGCACAGAAAATGATTGAATATTATATAATAAGGCAAATGAAAAAGTCTTGCCTGTACCTTGCGGTATAACACAACTTCCTACCCATTTTTTATTCTCCCAGATGTATATAATTTCTGTGAAATACCTAGTTGACAACTAGGAAAAATTGTCAGCTTGCGTGACAGGTATGAATACTACAATTAGCATTTGGTTAAGGAACAACAGTTTTCAAAATTATATAATAATATTTCTCTGCATGTAAGTTAGCTTTATGGCTAGATAGAGAGTGTAGTCCATGATATGAATAATTTACATCTCTTCTTGGCAGTAATGTTTGCCATCAATGACAGCCTACGAAGTATTCCTTTTTATTATTGAGTACTGTTGAAGACATATGTATAGTAAGAACCATTTCTTAAATAAGAATGATTAGAAAAGTTTGCCATGGCCACAACCTCCTTTCCTCCTTGTTCTGGGGTAAGAGCAAGTAGGGAATGGAGAGTGAGGAGCAAGCTTGAAAATGTGACTGGGACCAGCACAAAATGACAGATTCACCAGGAACAATCAAGCAATTTCAACTTACTTTAGCTAAAGATTTGGCCAGAAAAGAGACAGTAGATCAAATCATACAAATACTTTATCAGAAACATTTTGTTTGATTCTAATCTGTGAGTAATAAACCACAAGGAAATGACAGTTGAAAGAAAACGGTATCGATCAGTATGAGCAAATGTATGAGTGACAAATGATACACTCAGTAAGAACTACTAAGGTGGGAGGGAGTGATGGAACAAGCTTTGATGGAACCAGCTTTGATCCGCAGTTTGTAGTCTTGGATAGAGATACTGCAAGTTTACAAACTCCATGCAGTTCATTTCAATGCCAGCAGAACTACTATCTTTGATTTCTTCTTGATGCAACCAGGAAAGTTTCAGCAGATACTGGTTTTTTGCCCCTCAGAAATCTTCAAATCACTGCAATCTGTTTCATTTTACAGCATATTGATGTTCAACGTTCAGAGAAGTCCAAAATAAACTATTTCAGAGGTGAAAGAGAGAGAGAGGGGAGGACGGGACCAGCTGTTGACCAACATCCAGGGCAAAATGGGGGCCATAACACAAAGTGATGCTGATAGAAAATTGTGTCAGAGAGCAAAAATGCAGATGCTTGTATTTTCTATTTTTTAATAGATATTTTCTGCTTTTCCTATTAAAAGACCACAAGGCAAAAACTGAACTGGGAAAGAAAGAAAAAACTTTAAAGGTTTCCATGAACAGCGATATAGGGAATAAACAATTTTAAATCATATTAAAGCACGTATTGTGTATAAATACACAAATTACTCCACCATCAGGAAACTAAGTTAGGTTTATCTCTGCATTTCAGGGAAATCAGGCCCCAGAGGTCAAAGAGGTTGCTAAATGGGTGGGGAAGTGAGAGAACATTTTACAAAATCCTGCTTTAATTTGGAGCCAAGGTCAATGATTTAAACTTTAAAGCTCATCTTGAAACCAAACACACAATGAGTATAGGTGGAACCATCCCAACTAGCAATTACACAGAGCCAGGCAGGGACGAACCAAAGAAGTAACTATTGCTGTGAGAGAATTCATGTTTTCAAAACATGACACCAGCCCTGCCAGTTTGCTAGCCACTCTTCACTTCTGATGGTGATAACTTGTTAAGCCACAATCCTCAGCCACACGCCTAGCATCTAGCTATATCGGGAATTTGCAATTGCCACAAGTTGCAGTACTGCTAGGCAGTCTCAGCTGCAGCCAAAACATTAACGCTCAGCTTTCCATCACTCCAGAACTCAATCCTCCATGCCACGTTCAAAAATGCATAAAAGATGATCTGGCTGTCACTGTATCGTTGAAGTTTAGTGCTTTCTTACCAATGAACACACCTGACTTCAGCCTTGCAAATATGTTGCTGAAGAATTTTCTTTGCAGAGCTAAATTGTCTTGTAGGAAAGGGAAAGGGGAGGGAAAAAACCCAAAGCATTCATAATGATTGCATTTCAGGAGGTCTGACCAAACCTTCCCCACTATACAGTGAATCATATTTCTATGTAATTATATGGTTCACTGTTCACTTTTTTAGCCCAAATTTAATGTAACCCACACAAACTGGTGTCATCTTAATGCTTATTACCATAAAATATTTACCCCAACATGCTGCATCATAAAACAGAGTTTCTAGAAAAGTTTATAGGGTGCTGTATGTTGAAGAATCCCACACCCAGTCAAGTTTCCACTATAGACATTTAATTTCAGATTTGTAGGGAAACTGAGGGCTATATTCCATAGTACAGAACTTACTTAAATCTTTGCTAGCCAAAGGAAGAAATTGATACCAAAGACAGTGAGATTTTATCTATCTAGGCAGAAAATAGGCACAATATCAAAAATATATTTGCTGGTGGATGGAGAAAGCATAGTGTTGTTACAATAGAATCTCTAAATTATCAACTTGGAATGAAAACCAGAAAGAGTCTGGAGTGAGGAACTATCAGGTTCCTAAATGGGCTTATTAGAAGCATGTGACAGAATGGCTGGGATTGAAAAGGACCTCTGGAGATCATCTCCACTTTGACTAAACACAGTTATTTTCCAGGATGCTTTGAGAGGGAGAACAAATTGCAGCACTGTTGCTATAAAAAACATGCTGATTCTATGGCAACAGCTAGCTGAAAGAAGCCCCACTTTCTTCTTTCACCACACCTTCCTATATTTTCCCCACATCAAGAGAAAGTCTGAGATTGCATTTCATACTTCTAAGAGTTAAAGAAGAAGCAAGAGTTGTCTGCTGCTGATTACAAGCAGAGGGAGTATTTCTAGCTCCTTTATCTTGACATCTCACTTTGGTTTCCATCACAAGCTAGAAATATGTATTTATCCTTTGCCTTGGAATAGTCTTTCAAGAGTCATCTACATAATATAATGCTGCTGCTGATTTTAACTCTCAGAATATGATAAATATACAGCTGCAGACATGACAGCACTCAGGTGCCATTAACATATTTTCTAAACTGGATTAAAAAGAATGCTGATGTGAATGTAGTATGGTGTTCCCTAGAAAAGACTTCAACTCTTCATACCTTTATGAAACGTGCATCAAACTTTGTAACCTAAGTTATTTTCAGTTACCTCATTTTTAATCATGGCTGCATGCAAGAAAAAGCATCCATCCTTTCAGGCTGCATTTAATCTCTGAACTACATAAATCAGGATCCCAAACCTGCAAATGCTCTGGGTTGGTGGAAGAAGAGAATTGTGCAGAAGACTCTTCTTGTTGCCCTTGATATCCCTGACCAGATTTAATTCCATCAGGGCTTTGGCTTTCCTGACCTCATCTCTGGTTGCTCGGACAATTTCTCTATATTCCTCCCAGGCTACCTGTCCTTGCTTCCACCCTCTGTAGGCCTCCTTTTTGTGTTTGAGGTTTTCCAGGACCTCCTTGTTCATCCATGCAGGCCTCCTGGTGTTTTCACTTGACTTTCTCTTCATTAGGATGCAGCACTCCTGACCTTGGAGGAGGTGATCCTGGAATACTAACCAGCTCTCTTAGGCCCCTTTTCCCTACAGTGCTTTTTCCCATGGTACTCTACCAAGCAGGTCCCTGAAGAGATCAAAGTCTGCTATCCTGAAGGGTAGTGAGATTGCTGTGTGCCTTTCTCACTACCCTAAGGATGTTGAACTCCACCATCTCATGCTCACTGCAGCCAAGGCTTCTCTTGAGCTTCATGTTCCCCACCAGCCCCTTCTTGCTGGTGAGAACAAGGTCCAGGACAACACCTCTCCTCATTGGCTCCTCTATCACTTGCAGAAGAAAGTTATCATCAGTGCATTCTAGAAACTTCCTGGATTGTTTGTATCTTGCTGTGTTCTCCCTACAACAGATATCTGAGTGGTTGAAGTCCCCCATAAGGACCAGGGTTTGCGAACGTGAGGCTACTCCTATCTGTCTATAAAGGGCGTCACCCATTCAGTCTTTCTGATCGGGTGGCCTGTAGCAGACCCCCACTGTAGTGTCCCCCATCCTCCTTTGAATCTTGACCCATAAGCTTGACCCATCAGGTCCTCATCCATCTCCAGGAGGAGCTCCATGCACTCCAGCTGGTCACTGACATAGAGGGCAACACCCCCTCCTCCTCTCCCCAGGCTGTCTTTCTTAAAGAGCCTGTAACCTCCCATTCCAACACTCCAGTCATAGAAGTCATCCCACCAGGTCTCTGTCATACCAACAAGATCACAGCCCTGCAGGCACGCGCATATCTCTGACTCCTCCTGTTTATTCCCCATGGTGTTTGCGTTTGCACAGAGGCATTTCAGTTGGGACCTGATAAAGCTGACTTATAGTGACTGGAATGGCTGGAAGAGTAAACAGCATATATTTTATCACTAGTGCTCCTTTAAGGAAAGTGGATCAGATCTTTCCCTTTGGCAAAGAGGAAGGAAAAAAAACTGAGTTTTTTTCTAGAAACAATATCCAAACAATTTATAAATTCAGAGGTGATATATACATGCAGTTGTTAAACCTCTGACTTTCACCATTTTACTATTTTGAATTAATCTCTTTGTAAAGTGTTATTGACCTTTAAAATGCCAGTATACAAAAATCAAAGCAATACAAAAGTGAAAGATTTGTTGCCTCTACACCTATGAATATAAAGATGTAACAGAGGTCCACAGGTAAAATTATTGCTTCCAGTCCACTGGAAGATATAGACATACTGAACTGAAAGTTGTTAAGGATTTTAGTGAGTATCACACATTGACCCAGGCCACTTTGATTTCATCAAGGGAATCAATAGGGAATGGAGGAGGACAAAGTTGAAGGTTTCATGGTTATCAGCAATGCAAATAAATGGCAGTTAGCCCACACAAAAGGGCACTAGATATTCAGATCTCACTGTAGGTATAATGAGTTATACTACTTTCAAAGCTATAAATCTTTTTTTCTGGGCTAGGGTCATGCCACTGATTTGAGAAAATACTGCCACTTGCTCCAGAAGGTCAGTGAAGGAAGAACAGAATGAAACTAGTTGTGACTAAAAGACAGACCTGCCTGTCCCTGCCCACCTCGGAGCTCCCCTCACACTGCCCATGGCCCAGGATCCCGTTTCAGGCTCCCAAGACCATTGGTTCCTGACCCATTAACACGGCAGCATGGCTGGTGTACTGGTCCCGTCAGCCCCGCCCAGTCACAGGCCACACATAGCCAGGTCCATCTGTGGGCCCACAGCCCAGTCTGGCCTCAGCCTGGCCCTGGCCACAAGGGAGATGCCCAAAGCTGGGGTTGCCACAATGACCCCCAGCTGCCCTGTTTCTGGTTGAAGTGGCAGGACCAACCCTGGCTACCAGACTTCGCCCTGCCACCCTGGGAGGTGCTGCGGCTCCCAGACCTGCTGTGCCCTGACATCCCCACGGCAGAGCTATGCATTATTCAGGGATAGGTACACATCTTGCAGGCTCTGGGAGAGCACTGAGGCAGCTCATTCCCAGTTCATTATAAAGGAGACAAATACACAAGCACAAATACAGGCTGGGCAGAGAATGGATTGAGAACAGCCCTGAGGAGAAGGACTTGTGGGTGTTGATGAAAAGGTCAACAAGAGCCTGCAGTGTGCGTTTCCAGCCCAGAAAGCCAACTGTGCCCTGGGCTGCATCAAAAGAAATGTTGCCAGCAAGTTGATGGAGGTGAGTTTCCCCCCCCTACTTTCCCCTCATGAGACCCCACCTGGAGTACTGCGTCCAGTTCTGGAGTCCCCAACATAACACAATTTGTACACTTCCAAGTGTCTTGCTTTAACAGGAATTTTGGTATTACCAGCTAGGGTGATGTGACTTTAACAAGCTTAGACAGAGATAAAAGAAGCTGCCAGAGCAGAACAGATAATAAAAATGGGAGAATTCAGTTATACTCTTGTAGACTGAAGTAATGTGATAGTGAGAGATTATATTGAGATACTTGTTTTAAATATCATGAATGATCACTTGATAAATTTGCTAGTCAGAAAACCCACAAATGGAGAAGAAATTTGGCTTAGTCTTGAGTGGACGAGGTGTGGTTTGCAACATTATTTTTGAAGAGTTGTTTTGTGATTATGACTACTATATATTCAAATGTAGCATCTGCAAGAATAAAGTAGATTTAATTTTTTAATAAAGGAACATACAAATGAAGAAGATTGTTAAGAGCAAATTAAAAGGAACACATAGAAGAATAAAATCCTTGCGTGTAGACTTGAGATTATTTAAAAACAACTAAACTGGAGCCTCACTGTGAATAATACCTTCTAATCAAAGAGAAATAGAAAAGGACCCGCCAACATCAGAAAGTTAGAAAAACGTCCTTCCAAAAACAAAAGTCTTATCTGAAGAAAGGAGACAAAAAAGAGTATAAATTCAGATAAATCAAATGTAAAACCATAACAGGCAGATGAAAACAGATTTTTAAGTTTAATTTGTGTAAATAAGATCTGTGCTCCCTGGCAGAAAATTTATACAGACTGCAGACCTAATAGAACTAAAAAAACTTAAAGCCATAACAAAAAGATTAGATTAATTCTTTTTATTCACCTTCACTTAAGAAGAGCTTAGAGAGATCCACAGCCACTTCTTTTATAAGGGGCAAATTTGAGGAATCACCAAAAGGTCAATAGGGGACATTTATGAACAGATTGATAAAATAAATGCTAAGGAATCACTTTGGACTCCATGTCAATTAATACCAAGTGATAAGACTGTGAGACTACCGAATTGCTGCTGTAGCGATAATATGCTAACTCTTCCTTGAGAATGGAGAGTAACAAGTGAAAAGCTTCTTTTTACAAGGGGGCTGAGAAAGGGTACAAGTGACCTACACCAGAAAGTCTGACTTCTGTGCAGTTGAAGCTGAGAGAAGTTATAGATCTGCTCAACAGTTCGTGTTCTAGTTATACTGGAACAGCTTTTGCAATAGAAAGTCAAGGCTCACATACATAGGTATTAGATTTCACTAAAGGGTCAGTAGGTAAGTTGACAATGGCAGGGTGATTCACAGAATTACATGAATTTCCACAAATCTTTTGACGAGACACGTCTCCATTGAATTATAAGAAACTAATCAGTCATGATATAAGAAAGAAAAGTTTATTGTATATTCATAATTAATTGAAAGCAGAAATTGGAGAGGGTATAAATAAAGAATTTACCTCAGGAATTCAACAGGTTTCTGTATGAAAACTGTTCATTATATTCACATATGAACTGCTGAATGGAATAAGTGATGAATTTACAGATAATTTAAAATTATCCAGGATAGTAAAAATGAAAGCAGTCTTTACATAAGAGTTATACGATATGACTTTTTATACTCTCTTTAAGCATCCATTCCTGGCCACTGAGACAGAAATCTGGAATAAACACATATTTGTTCTTCTTGTCCTAAGGACTGAACTGCTGTCCCGAAAAGGCTGATACAAAGATAAAAAATCACAGGCAGATAAAGCATGTAGTAACATTTCAGGCAGGGAACAATGAACTGATCCTTCTTTCTCCAGTATAACCTCCACTCAACTAGCTTTTATGCATAACTTACTACCATGATTTCAAAGCATTTCTTTTAGGATCTGCTATATTGAGCACACGTGACAGTTACAGTACATGTTTTCCCTTTAGCAGTTTCCCCCTTTGTGACCAAGGCCAGTATAGAAATATTTTTAAATTACAGAAATTTAATACATTCAATCTTCATTTTCCATCCTCCAAATTACTAGTAACTGCAAGCTTTGCCACAAGGGCAGGACTTTTAGGTACTCAGATTTCCTAGCCCTTCAGCCAGAGCAGCTCTAAAAGCACCTTCTGAAATAATAATAATAAAATTATTAAAACAAAATCAGGTTGTAGTCTTTCAAAAACTGATAGCTCATTACTACTGAAGATACTGAAAATCTTCCAGACAGTCAAAATAAAGTACAAAAACTTTGTTTACCGTAAAGATACTTGCTTCTTTTCTTTCGGTTTTGTGGTTTCAGCCTCAGCAACAGGTGACAGATGCTCACAATTTCTCACTAAAAGCATAAAAGAGATTCAAGACTTAAGCCAGTGTTCTACAAATACTCAAGACAGTGACATTTCCATGTTCATGGTAAGCAAACCAAAAAGGTCAAGGCTGAATATTCATTTTCATCTCTCAGAATCATGTGTTCTTGCCAGTGGTATTACCCAACAGCTGTGTTTCCACCTGTAACATGCATTGCTTTGTAGCAACAGCTATGTTGTGGAACATAGGTCCAGTTTTGGGCTTTGCAAAGTAAATATGTTTCATGTCAACCTTGCTGGCTACTGGAATTCACAAGACGCAACCAAACATTATAAAGAGTACAGAGGACATACAGAAAACTTGCAAATCCAGAGCTGCAGTTTAAAACATTTACATAAGCACTATACAGAACTATCAAACAGAAGTCTTCTACTGTCACTGATAACAGTGTCTTCAGTCTATTGTATTTTGTAGGATTACAATGAAGTGGTCCCTTTTGACAATGCTTTCTCCTGCTGTCCTCACAGGGGTCCCAAAGAACCAAAAGAATTGTTCAGAGGGAAAAAGGGAAGAGGTTGAACTTGTGTATGACTGCCTAAAGTTCTTTCATCTTTGCATTGCATGTACAGTCTTCAAAACCACTAATGAGAGCAACACCACCCAGGTGATAAGCAGAGAGACAGAAGCGTTCAGTGATATGGGTGGCTGTGGTATTTATTTGCTGTATGAAGAAATGACCATGAGCAGATCTTTTGAACTGACCGAGTGCCCTGAACATTTTCAGGCCGATCTTTCATTTCCAATGCAATATAGTTGGGCTGTCATTCATACCAAATAAGTGTTGCCAGCTTAAATTCACCTCCATTCACATTTAAGAAGATAACTTTATCCTGTAGCTCACATCCAAATACCCAATATTAAATCTCCAGTTGCCACTTTTAACTGATAGCTTGCAATTAGTGTTTGATGGCCCATCAATGCATTATGCAATTCCTCCCTCTGAAAGAGTTTTCTCTTTCTTTAAATTGCCAGGATTGAAAGAATTATGTTCTAATCCCCTGACTTCATCCAGTTCATTTTGAAACGTAATGTTTTTCAATTAAGACTCCTATTGGGAACTCATTCATTTTCATCTCACCAGCACAGACAGGTTGCCTTGATTAATTACTAAGCACTTACTCTTCTACTTCAGGAAGTCTCAGTATGATGTCTAATAACTGGAAGGCTTTAAATCAATGCTTTATGTCATTCTAAATCTGAAGCTCCAAAGAATTCTACAAAATTGAAGAAAGAAGGCAGGGGGTTACAGGGAGCCTGTGTTTAAGAACTGAGAATGTGTAAGGTTCAGAGCTGATCTTGTGCCCATGCTAATAAACCCGATTCATACTGGAAACCCAGCTCACATATATAACACAATTCATCAAATAGAGACCATGGGTTTAGGAATCAGATTTCACTTGCAGTCCTGGAGGTGCAAAAGACCTGCCAGATTTACCATTTCTAATACACAGGAGCTGGATGTTAAATAACTATGGGCTAACATAGGAGAGGAAGCTCACTCACATGGCAGAGATTAAACGCAGTGTTTTTCATTCATGTGTAGCCTACAGTAGTGACTACGTGGAGAACAGTGTTCATTCTAAGTCCAGTTTTGGAAACAGACCTTCAGACAAGGACTAAAACTTGCAAAATTAAAACAAACAAAAAAATTTTTTTCCATTTGAAATTCAGCTTGGTTATCCTTTACCTACTGGATAACCTATGTGAAAAATTTAAGATTAGTGAAAGGAAAAATCTAAAAAATTAGAGTTTTATAAGAAAAAAATAGATACTCTTTTCCCAAAGTTTATCTTCATTATTTGTTTGCTGCTTAGCTGTGACTGAGTAGACAAAGGCCCATTGTCAGGAGTTAGTTGAAAGCTTCTTTCCTTTCAATGGTAGGCATAGACATGGGCAGAGTCCTCACAGAGAGTTCACAGTCCTAAGATTAAAACTTCATTTTAGCTCATATCAGTTAGGGCAGCAAACATTGAATCTATGAAAGTATCTCATATTGTACAATCAAGTGGTGAACTGTATTTTGATGAGTCTGGCCTTCAGAAACTTCTGAAGATGTACTCACTGAAGGTTTATCTTCAGCGATCCCACCATTCACTCATCTTTGTCAACCGCCCTGTCTCAAACACATGGTTTTCCCTTCATAGGATCAGAGCAGAAACACAGTCACAAATAGAAAATAAACATTCACATGGAACTATTAGAAAATCCAAAGCAGAGAATAGGTACTGATATGTTCAAAGCAGTCCATTCACAAGCAACTTTACTCACAGCAGCACCCAGAAAAGCCTCCATACCCTTTCCAGTTCTATCTCTCCTACAACACACTAGAGTTCAGATAAACAGCCATAACATTGCTTACTTGACTCAGCTGGCAAGCAGTAGCTAAGTATACATCTTTTACCAGCAGCAACACAAGTTAATTCAAATTCTCACAGCTTCTATGAAACCAGGTGAAGCCAATTGAAATCCAGCTGAAACAATGGATCTTGAGGGGCTTCAGACAAACATGAGTATCCTTCATCCACCCTGGAAACCTCAGCAGCTTTCTGTCTCTTTATCCCCTGAATGTGCTGCCACATCCACCTTTTTACTATCTCTTCCACTCTCCAACTCTCACCAGTATTCATCCCCTACACCGTGTCTTCTGACTCCTATTTTTGTTTCCCTGAGACTCAGAAATTGTATGTGCCACTTGCCCATTAGGTGTAAAAGGGGATAGCACAGAAAATGAGTAGGTCTGACCCATCACATCATAACAAGTCTCCCAGACAAATGGACTGCACCTTTAGTTTGGGCAGCAGGCAGTTGTGAGATATCATCGCCACCACTCCAGGTGCCCTCAGCAGTGAGTCACATAGATGTCTTTGCAGCCAGCTGGTCCAAAGGCAGGTTTACCTTAATTAATCTATTCTGGAGGTGTAAAATTTATACGTAATTACAATCAGACCTTGATAATTAGTTTTGCATGTGCCCATTATGATTATAGTGAGCTGACCCAAAACTCCAGTCTCAGTTACTTCCTGAATAGGAGACTTCTTGGGATGCAGAGATAAAATTTGCAGTTTAATTCAGTAAATTCTTGTTTAAATTGTGTGTAGTTACACAGACGTACAAAGGCCAATACAATTAAATTCGCTACTTAAAAAAAAAATGAAAATGATCCAGTTGTTTTTCTTAAGTGTCCTTGTTTGTCGGACACTGTGTTATATTTTACTAAAACCAACATTTTCAAAAAAGCTATCATTACCTTGAAATACATTTTCTGATTTATGAGGAGGAGTGGATTATTTTGAAAATGGGATGATGGCTTCATTTATGTCCCAGATACAATTCACCTTTAAAACTGCCTTTGGTTTTGCTTTCTGGATGCTTAGTAAGATAGAGTATTTTCTTCTTTCTAAGGACAAAATTTAACGATTTATTGAGAGCCCTTAACTCCCAGTGAGGTCAAAATTATCACACAAGGCCAGCCTCTAGCAATACCTTAAAGGGAACTGGAAAATATCTGCCAAAACATCATTGCATTAGATACAGGGTTAGAGGAAAAGTGACTTTCTTTCAAAAGGTGCTTTCCTTTCACTTTCCAAGCAGGACTGCACCTTTCTCAGATGTTATTTCTCTTTGGTCAGTTTTTCAGTCAAATTCTGCCATTCTATCTTTTTGGGATTTAGGTTCCCCTCTGTGAAAGTCAAAGTTGCCGGAGCATTTCTTTGAGGAAATACATGAGAGAGAAACAGACATGGGTGAGTGTCTTGGTGTGCTACCCTGAATAGCAAAGGAAGGTTTTCAGCTTTCCTAGATGTCACAGCAGAGTGGATGGTGACACTAACACAGCAAAATCATACATATATATGTTATCACAGAAGTCAGGTAGATCACTGGCCTTGAACTGCATATACATCAGGGGAACACCACAGCTCATTTCCACCTTGTGATAGCAGAGGTGATACTGCTGACTAGCCAGCTACTCTCTGCCTTGCATTACCCACAAGTAACCCTGCTTTCAAAGGATGTAAGTCTCCTGTTCCTCTCTGAAGGACTGAAAAACAGGCCTGGTTTTGAACAACATAGGAATGATGTGGTAGTGTTGAACCAGGAAATCAGGCCCCCACAGAGATCATGAAAGGTACTGAGCCATAATTCTTCATATGGGAACAGCACAAACAAAACCCATTGGCATTAGTTCTATTAACTGTTAATTATTCTGTACCTCTGCTTTCTGCCATAGCATGGCATGGGTTTCTGCTGTGCTTTCCTAATTCCAGTGACAACCGTCACATTCTGCCAGGCAACTGTGCACAGCACTTTTGTTTTTCTTCTTCAAGGGCAAATTTTAGACCGGTGTCTTCATCCCCAGTTTAAATAAAGAAAATTTCTTCAAACCAGCTAGCTCAGCTTCATTAACAAAAGTTTATTTCATTAGGTTCTTTTTAATTCTAATATTCAGACTAGCAGCCAAATAAGTGGTAAATACGGACTGTGGGATTGGTTATAGGCACTGTGTCACATCTTGTATGTAGACACATACATAAAGAAAGCACAAAATACTTGACCCTAAATGTCTGCCAGTGAATAAGAATGTCACTTTGATAAGGGATAATACTGCTAATAGGCACAATCCCAGAAAGGTAGAGAGGGTGAAATGAATAAATCTGAGTTTAGCAAGAGTGCAATGTGGTATACCCACTGCCTAGGTGAAAAACTGTTCCTAAACCAGACCCTCTTTCCACTCCCATATCTCCATGCCTTGCAAACAGTCATGCAACTCAGGGTGACATTTTTCTCTTATATAATTTGGCTGTTCCGTCTCATACCTTAACATCTGAGAAGGAAAAAAACAAAAACCTACAAAAACCTCCATTCACTTCCATTAAAACCTCAGGATACAAATAACAGGATAAATAAATAGAAAGTTTGTAAACAAACTAATCTCTCTCATTATGAAAATTTTTGAGAGAAATAATTCTTACATCAATAATACCAGCTGTTTATGTCTCCAAGCAAACAACACTACCATTGCTATTCAGGTATATAAACACCTCCTTTGTACTTACTTTGAAATGATATTGCGCTATGTACTGATTAATCTGATGATAGCTACATCTATTAAACATTTTAACCATGACAGTGATCACAAATTGTTAGGAAATAATAATTTAAGTGGGACAAATCTTGTGTTAGGGGTCTTTCGAATAATTTAACCAAAGAACCCTGAGTATTCCCTGATATTGCTAAATCTGTTAATGACAATGCAGTCAATGTGTTTGTATGTGTGTGCCATAAATTTATCAAGTACCCATTCACACGCATTCACTACTCCAGAAATGTTGGCCATACTAGAGTCCAACGCTGACCTCTTACAACCTAAGGGGGCTTTGTGGTTCTTGTGGAAGGCTTTCCAGTTCTAATCCCTGAGCAAGTCAGGGTTGGACTGTGTCCCTAAAATCACATCCCTCCTGCAGAGGGTGGAAGGGCAGTTTCCAGCTACAGAGATACTGGAAGTTAAACAGGTACTTGCATAACACTGGGGACCCTCCCACCCCCTAGAGGCACAACCTGCCCACCCTACACAGGTGACTTGTAGGAAATCCTACAGTTACCACCCTGGGGCAGGGACTGATTGAGCTCCACCAGCAATGAAGGCAAAGTTGTGTAGCCTTGGGTCTGAGTCTTGCAGGGAAAGTGGATGCTGGTCCAGGATCCTGATGGGTGCACTATCTGTCCCCTTCTGCAGTCCCATACCTGAGCAGCACTTGCCAGGCACCAACCACAGCCCCTTAAAGACACTGGAGCACTTCTACAACAATTAGCAAGACATGACAGTTAATGATACAGGAATGTTTGACAAGAAAGTTTGCAAGACTCTGGGGTGCAGTGAGTCAGCAGTGAAGGCTCTTTCTCCAACACCTGCACACTCTTAAGCTGTCATTGTCTCACCCCAACTAAGAGACTAAGTTCAGGTCTGAGTTTTTGAGAACTGAGGGCGTGAAAGCAGCCTCACATGCACCTACTGCCACAAGAGAGAGAAAACCAGGCAAGCCTCAGCCCAACTGCAGCAAACCAGCCCAGATTGCAGAACTGGCTGCAATGACTCCGACAGGCTGAGGGACCCAGCTTGCCTCACAACAACGTATGATGAAAAAAACATAACTCTGGAAGCTTGGAGGTTAGCCACAGGTTGTGCAGAGCTGTAACAAGTAACGTTACAGGGAACAGTCACACTTAGGCTTGCTGAATGGGATGTCTGTGTCTGCATGCAGAGGGTGAGCCTGTGTGTACAGTTCCTTCCTCAGATGTAAGTTAAAGGAGATAGCTAGGTCTAACTCATTGCTTCTCACCTCTGCACCACACCAAAGGTGCAGGCAAACAGCCAGGTGTGACAGATATTGCCACCCTCTTTTACACCTGTCTGGAAAGGTGTGTACAGCTCCAGACTGAGAAAGCTACTTCTATGTTCAAAAGTGAGGTACTGCCAAACTGGCAGCATTCCTCCTTTCTGCCCACCTGGTCCACACCTCCAGCTCTTTCAGTTCAAGATAAGAGGCAGAGAGGTCTGTTTGATTGATATATATATATATATATACACACACACACACTTTAGGTAGCACTCTAGATAATATAGCAACCAGTACAATGGAACAGCTGAAGCTAGCAGTAGCTTTAGGAGGAGGAAGCTTTATCAGCCTTGTGCGAGAACTCTTTATTTTGAGTGTAAATCAAACAGTGAAAACAGCAGCAAAAAGAGGTGACAGATCTGGGCACTAAGAGGATATAGTATAGCAAAATAGTCTGGGGAAGTGCTAGGCCAAATTCACAACCACCTGACACTAACACTTTATGAAAATACACCTGTCTGAAGTAGTATTTATGTCCCTTTCATTCCCCCACTCCTCCATTTGTCATTTCAGTTATCTCCTTAAGCATCATCATGACCTTATACCAAGACTTTTGTGGCAAAAATCTTACAATTCTCTCCTTTTCAATTACCTCATAGCACCTGACATCCAGAAACTCTGGTTAGAGCTGTTATGCTCACTCCTCCATCAGCAGATTTTCACCCAGTACTTTGGGACAAGTCAAGCCCCTTTCCCAGTTTCCTGGTCAAAAATAAACCAGGTTTAATCATTACTTCTTCTGGAGGAAAAGAGAAGTAGAGTCAGAGTGTAACAGTCTGTTTAGTGACTGAAACGTATCTTATGCTTACCATTATGAACACCTGATTGTATATTGCCAGACACCTTTCACCTGCTTCCATACAGGACTGCTAGCTACTGTCTTAGTCATAGCATATTAAAGTAGACCTGTCAAATACCAGGAGTTTTCTACAAGCAACTCTATTTATTTAATTTTTTTCTCTTATCACCCCTTATTTTTCTTCTCAGTGAGAAAAGTAAGCTGCAAGTCCTTCCAACGCTTATGGTTTCACACTGGTTATCATGACTAGAGCTTTCACAGTACTCAAAGGACAGGAAGTGGGGTGTAGTGTCTGTGTGCGTCAAAGGGAGGAACGTGACAGATAAAAACAGTGATGTGTATGAACCCTAGCTAAAGTTATGAAAATATTGTTTTCTACCCTTCTTTCCTTGTATATGGTTCTTCTTACATATACTGGTTTCAGGCATAACTTTTTATGCTGTTCATATCTGGAGAACTGCAGAGGACAATTTCCCTTTACTATTTTTTCCCATTTTTTGCAACTCTGGTGACTGAAGTGGGGTTACATTATAAACCCCGGCATTTTTTTTTCTGTCATCTGTCACTCTATAATATCACTGTCCACATTTATCCTCTTTATTCAGGAAAAAATATATTAGGATTATCTTGGGGAAGGGAATTTTGTAAATGATTTTTGTAAATGTAACCAAGTCTCAAAAGCTGAAGCCAAAACCAGTGCAAGTATTAAGAAAAATAAATTCTAATTTGAAATAGAAATGCAATTATATTTTTTAAAAATTGTGTATTTTCATTTAGTCAAAACATTAAAAATAAAAGCTGTGGCAAGTGACAGTTAGGCTACTGTTTCACAAGTGCACTGCTGTATGCATCAACATAAAAACTGAGACTGTCCACAGAACTTAACCACTTGATTTCCCAAGTAACTGCCTTTTCTTTTAAAGACTTCAAGTTGTTGGACAAGAAGGAAGTGGTAAGCCAAAGAACGATTGAAATCTATGATCTGCCACCACAGATGGAGCTGATGCATTGCCATCGTAAAAACAGAGAGTAGTAAACCAGAAAATCAGATAAACCAGATAGTTTGAGTACAAGATGACTGTTCTTATTTGTCTGTGAATCATGATAAAGTGGTGACTTCATTGCACATGAAGCCCTGTAAAATGATAATACTTGGGCATGTAGCTTTCACATGTCCAAAGGGGTGTGCAGGCTGTGCCCTTGAAATTACCTCTTCATGTTCTTGGGAAATAATGTGATTGCATCTCAACTGCCCACATGGAGCAGTTATTTCTGGTGACCATGAATTGCAGGCATTTAGATGGTAAAATATGCATCTGAAATGATAGCTGTACCATGCTCAGTGGGAAAGCTGTTGCCTTCTCTTCCTACAGCAGTGCTTACTACAACTTTGCAGCCAAGGAATTATCACAGTGCACACCAGTGAATACTTACATCTGTATGCCTACAGTATACTCTGCCACACAGGCGTACCTTCAAATACCCACTGTATGAGTCTCATGATGTTGTTCCATTAAAATAGAAATAAACCCTCTATGGGCGATGACAAAAGCTATTTTCCTCTTTTTTTTCTATAGAAAAAAGGATGTATAAGAAGGAGTCTTGATAGGCTAGACATATTTAGGTCATAAAACCATTTCTTTTGTCCAGTACCTTTAGAAATTACTGTATTTTAGCATCTACAGATGACTGTGACTATGAACAAACTGTCAAAATTAGTATATGCTGTGTTATTCCTGACCAATGGCAGAAATTTAGAAGCAGCATTTCCAGGGCATTTATGAGCACAACAAAAGTGATGGAAATTTGGCAAATGCTGCTTATGACATAGAAAAGGTATGCACTTTTTCCTTTGCTAAATAGTTGTCTTGAAATTGCATATACCTTCTTCAGATAAATAAATATGGCTGAAGACAGCAGTTTTTGATTTCTGGTGTCTCCAGGACTGTACCAACTGTCTCTGAACTGAAAATCCAGTCTCTCTCAAGGTAGTCAGCACTTTTCTGCATCACTAAAAAGGACCATTTTTGATCTTCTGGCTTTGCTCTTCACAATCTCTCTCTGTGAAACAAGATCAAGTTGCATAATACAGACAAGCCAGATCGAAAATTTCAGAAAAAAACCCCAACACCTCTGTTATCAGAAGAGCTATCAATTTCATTTCCTTGCTGACAGGTAACCTCACCCAAACACTCACTGAAAATTTGCCTCATATCATCAATACATCTATTTCTGACATAACTGTTAACTGTGTTTTTCTCTTTGATCCAGTCTGTTCTGTAGACATAGTTTGGCCTTGTCATCTCTCAGTTTCAGCAGCTTTGCAGCGGTGGATAAAAAGCATATGGCTGAAGAAGTTAGTATCTACAGCTATCTGTCTTCCCCCAGTAAGTGGAGAAGTCTACCTCATAAATCAGCTCCTGAACCACAGCAGTATTGAACTAGCACATTAAGATCAACATAAAAAAAACGACCAAAAATTGTAGCAGCAAAGCATTTGCCTGTTTCCAGTGAAAACTTCAATATTGAAACAAGCTGCCTGATGCACAATATTGTAATGCATTTCAGCAGCTTCTTCTAATTGTAACAAGCTTCTCTCAGACACGTTCTTTGCTCAGTGTTTTAATGTCTACCTCAAGAAAACCCAAGTTTTCATATTCTTCAAACCTACTATTTAAAAAAAAACTAACAACATTAATTAATGCTAATTATAATAATATTTAGCATAGAATTTTGACATCCAGAGTATGTTTTAACTTCTTAATTTCCCTTAAAAAGAAGTATTTCCTAAAGTGTTCTTTATTTAATGTTAACATACTCTAACAAGTTTTGTTCTTTCACACAGGTTTATAATTTTGAAAGCAAAAAAACCCCAAGGAGAAGTCGCGTTATATTTAATCCAAAATTTTCAAGCTGGGAGGAGAGTTTGAACATAAAATCCTTTCTGGCTCACTTTCTGACCTAAGGACTATGGGTCTCAAACCTCTCTCAGCAGAGTTTATTGGTGTTCCCTGGTGGAACCAGGGCTGTTATAACACAGCAGAAACACATGCCTGGACAACTCTGTGTTATCATCAGGCTTAGTTTCGTCAGCACTTAATAATACGTTTTTATTACTTGAGCCCCACTAACTGGTAATGATGGAAAACAACAAAGGAATTCAGTGCAGAGATCTTTTCTCATCCTGCTATCAGTTTGCCTCACATGGAAGAAAGTAATTTAGCTCACAGATTTCACAAATAACTGAAAATTTGCAAGGATTTTTCAAGGGATTAAGGTCTTATGCCCATGGATACAGCATCCTGGGGTATGACTGGACTTCCCAGTAAGAGATGTCCAGAGTGGGAACCACGCACTGGACCTCTGATCACTCTCCTTGTGAAGTTACTCCTCATCTCTATTTCAGATCACTTCAACAAGCACTCTGTGAAGCAGTGCCCTAACATAACAGGAGCTGCTCCCACTTCATAATGGACAAGGGTACATTTGTTTTGTTTGTGCCCCATCTACACAGCCTTGTAACAGCATCTAAGTAGATGCTGCACCTTTAAACACACACCATATCCTAAAGTATACAACCTATATCTTCTAATTTGTATGCTAAAAAGAGTTATCTGGTGTATTGTAACATAGTCCCTGTATTATTTCAGGCACTCTGAACTGCAAAGAAATTTAAATATATCTTTAGACCAGAGGGGCCCAGGAGAGACTAAAACAAATTTCTTTTCAGGGTCCATCTGAGCCAATGCCTTGGACATTTGGTTCAAAGATTTGATCTGTGGCTGTGTATTCTTCAGCAATATAGGCATTGCCCAATATCCACTCTTGTCTTTCTTGATGCCACAAAGTCCTAGTCTCAGATTGTCCTTTGTAAAATCTAGTCCTTCAGGTTACAGCTTGTTAACATGGAGGCACTTAAGTATGCTTAAACTAAGCTATCATTTTACAGCACAGGAGATCTTTTGCACCAGCACATGGCATAGGCACTCAGGCTATGTTTATTCCCTCTGGGTCTGAGGCCATCTGGCACCAGTGAAGTCCATTATCATCCAAAAAAGAGTGTCCGCATCCAAACTACATGTTGGGCATGGTGCCTGGTCCGTGCTAATTCTCAAAACATACCCAGGAGTTGTTTGAAAGAGGCCTGGGCCAACTGCCCAGGCAAAAACCATTCCAGGGACTGCTCAAACAATTTAACAGTGTAGACAATGAAGTTAGTGCCTGGGCCTGTCTTCTGGCGCTGTATAATTTCTAGTATAAGCAGCAACTGAAAAAAAAAAAAAAAAAGACTTTCTTCCATGAAGCATACTTCTCTCTCAGAGTGGCATAAGTACTTCACATATACTGCATCCTAAGAGTGTCTTCAGAGATCAAAAAGCTTCTGGAAGTCAAACTACACACAATTTACTGTATCTCTGGAACACTGCAAACTAGGTACTTGAAAGTATTCTAATGAACTGATGAAAAAAAGATCCATATGTAAAAACTGTCACTTAATGTTCAATATATGGAGATCTTTGCAGCGAGCAGAGCTCTAGAGTAACTCAGGAAAGCCCAGGTACCAAGGGATATGTAGAGAAACAGGCTTGCATTAGCCAAGCCATAAAAAACATTCAGCTGAGTAATCTAAAGTCAAACAACTTTCAGGATGCTGGGGCATCATATCCATGTTGGCGAGCATGGTACCCTTCCTTTGGTTTTCTCCGATTTGTGAAGAGACCACTTACAAATGAAAAAAAAAAAAATAAAAATAGAAGCTACAAATAAAATAAAGAGGGAGTCTTTAAAGGTTCCTGATGCAAACTATGAACTCTATGGCCATGTTAAACAAAGTAAAGAGAGAAAAAAAAATCGTCTCCCATTTATCCTAGCTTAAATATTAAGAAACTGGAATAAAACTTTCTATAAGCATAAATTCTTTTTCAGATTCCAGCAACCACGGAGATACAATACAAGGTGCTTTCAAAAACCCATTTCTTCTGATTCTGTTATTTGTTTATTTTTTAATTGGTGCTAGGAAACTGCATGGTATATTGCTTCTATAATGACTACAGAAATTTTCTAAAATAATTGGCAGCACAGTTGGCTCTAACAGCTTCATTTATCAGCATACACACATGCACACCCAGAAGATAAAGACATCTTACACGGCAAAAGTCAGTATACAGAAACTCAAGAGTGGAAGGGATCTCCTGGACCGCGGGCTTCAGCTGCCTGTAACCACAGCTAACCATGACATATGGTTCCAGAGGTTTATCAAGCCTCATCTTCATAACTAGGTTATTTGCCACCAAGACAGAGATGTTTTTGAATCTTTATTTTCCGACAGTCAGACACCTTCTAATTCCATTGTTCCTTAAGCCACCATTGTCATTGCTAGAATCTCTCTGCTGCCCCTCTGCTGACCCTCTGCTGTTTACAGAGAAAAGGCCTATCCTACTCTCAGCCTTGGGACAACCTAAACCCTTTCACAGTATGTTGACACTGTTAATGATAAAGATCTTTGCACTATCAATGGCCAGTCTTCAATAACTAGCACTTACCTTTTGACATAAAATTATCTCATCAAGATATCAGATTAGCTTGGCATAGTCTTCCTTTGGCAAATAAATTGCATTTTTTGTTTTTCTTTCACTGCAGTAGCTTTCATTCTTTACACTAATACTCTGCGAATCACTCAAGCCAGGCTAACAGACACAAAGTTGCCTTTTTCCTCTTATAGGTACAGGTATTACCACAAAGGTTAATATGAGGATAATCTCCTGAGTTCACAAAGATAATGTTAATGAAAATCATATAAATTCTTTATCTTTTATATTTTCTTGTTTCTTATTTTCACATTTATTTGTCCATTACTGGAGAAAAACATTGAAAATTTAACTTTTTAGTCTTCAGCTTTGTATTACGTTAAATTATAGAATAACGAACTTTAATTATAAGAATAATCTATGTCACCGACTTTTCTGTAAAGAAAAACATACAAAATCCATATTTTTTTCCTTGAGAATCAGCAAATACCACTGAATGAAAATCCACAAGAGTCTCAGAGTACTACTGTAGTACAAGAATTAGTCAACTGCTTTAATAAGTTGATTGTCTAAGATTCAATTCACTTGGAAGTCTCGATGGGTATTTGTTCTTCTGCCTCTAAAGCTGAAAAGGTTTTAGCAGATCGTAAAAGGAAAGTAATTTTTTGCCATAATTGAAAACTCCTTAAGTAGACCCATGGATTTAATTTAAAGAATATGGCAAAATGAACATTCAATGAGAAAACTTTAGCTGAAAACAATCAATTTGTGAATGCCATAAGCAACAATAATAACAATAAATAAATGGACTGGAAGTAAGACTCTAACCATAACTCTAGCAGTCATGCATCCACCCAGATTTGCTGATAAACTTTCAAAGTAGCTCTGAAAGTATCCTTGATCTGTGTATGCTTACTACTACACCGTGTGTCACATGTAGAAGTATCACATGAGATGTATCATGTGTCAGTCATCCGAGTTTTTGATTGTGGGTGCTGTCTTCTAGTAGAACCGCAGGAAGAAATGCTGTTACAATTATGCCAACACTTAAACTGATTTCAGTTTTTAAATTTATGTTTTGCTGACTTTACAGAGTTGTGAATCTATTATGACAGCTTCTGTATTTGGGCGAAGTTTCAGCTTTCCTTCTAATTTTGCATAAGTCACAAGCCATGGCTGCCTGGTATCCAAATTAAATTTTTTTTCATAAACAGCCTTCACCACTGCCATCAAACATAGGTCCTTTCTTACTTCTGCCACCTATATTTCTGCAAATTATTTTTTCTCTTAATTCATAGATTCTTCTGATTTTTCCTTTATATACATCTGTCTGCCTTTTAGCTTCCTGACAGCATCTACATTCTGAGACTACCAGACACAACCCTCTCATTTTCCTTTCTTCTGGTGTCCCTTATTAATATCATAGTCTTGTATTATTTATAAAAAGACAAACATAAACACCAAATTGCACATACACCCAGGTATTTGCACTGATTTCCAGTGTAGCTACATTATCTATCCTCATAACTTTCTTCATGTTTTCCTGATTATGGTTAGTTCCATTTGGTTCTCTGTCCCCTACCTCTTCAGTGCATGCTCAGATTTATGCCGAAATTTATTTAATAGTCTTGTGAAACTTAAAAAGTAAACTCTTCAGGGTATGAACTATTTGTTTCTCTCACATTTGTCTTTATTTATTTTGTAGAGTGCTAGGCATGCCTCAGTTTGAAATACTAAGTCTAAGAGCCAATGCCATTAACTCTTCAAACCCCAAAGTCACATGCCAGTTTGATTTTCAGGCTGTAAGGTATGCATAATGTATGTCTCCCACAGTCCAGGGAACAGGCTGGATCCAGGGGCTGGATTCATGCCTCTCTCTTAATTTAAACATAGTGAAGTATCAAATGTCCAGAGGAATATGATATGTTGTAGGCATAAACTGTTACCCTAAGCTACTTGAGAGATGCCAAACAAAAGCAATGTTTTGAACTTCTGTCATCTTCATTGCTGTGGAGACATAGTGTCCAAGCTGCCATTCCCCACACACCCAAAACTCCCACTGCTTCCTGGTGCTACTGCATATATTTGATGAGAGTCTGCAGAGATAAACTGCACTTGGAAAACTATCTTGGGAGCTGATTTTGTCAGCAGAATCACACAAGTTCTGTTGAATGTTTACAGTAATTCCTTTTAGTGACCACTCAGTAGTTCACTAAATAGAAACACTTTATGTTACCGAGACCATATTATCGCCTGGTAATTTAAAAATAAAAATATGTTATAGGAGCAGAATATCTACAGTAATATGTTATACATAGTCTTAATCTATAAAGACATCCTGTATAATTAAACTACGATCCTGTATCTTAAACTTTCATTTATTTTACTAAATCAAACTTTATTTCTAATTCCCTTTCCCAGAAGAGCTATGCATATCCAAAAAATAACAAGATTTAGCATTACTGCAAGAGAAAGTAAAGGTTAATCAACAGATTAGACAGAGACCAGAGAATACTTGTTGGCTGTGCTCAAGGGAGATACTTCTTCCCATTTTGGAGATGTAACAATATTGAGTCCCCATCTCAAAGTACTCACTCAGGCCTCCCTGCCTTGACAGCACATTATGTGCCTGTGGTTTGGAAGCTACAGGTCTCACCCTGTAAACTAATGTGAGATTTGGCACTCATTTAGAAACAGCTCTCAGAAGGAGATGTTGAAGGCTCTGGCATGCTGGGACCTCTCTGCCAAGCCCAGATCTATGGAAGTGCTGGCATCTCTCAATCCCATCAGTTATGAACTGAGGCACCCTCCCCTGCATTACATCCCTGGACCCTTACACCACCACAGTTCTCTTCTGTTCTGACAGACTTTGCACAAACGTTCCTTCACTCATCACTGACAAAACTACAAATCACATTTTCCTTATTTTCCTTGTTTTCCTTGCCCCTCCCTCTTCAGACCCTTCCCCACTTGCACATCATCCCTTTCTCTTTTTTATTGTTAAGTTTCTTCACTTATAAATAGAAGTCTTTTTGTATCTGACATCCGCCCTATGGCTCAGGAGAGGCCATTTTGGTCTTTCTGGTTTTGCAGTTCTACCAAGAATGTAATTTCCTTGGGAAAAGGAAAAAGAAAAAAAAAAAAAAAGAAAGAAAATCTTCCCCTTCATATCAAAATCCATTCATCCACTTCTAATTTTAGTTTCCCTTAGCAAACGTTAACCTGTAATTAAAACATTGGCAGATGAGAATATTATAGAGCTTTCCAGTTCAAGTGAACATTTTTGTTAAACGTGATAATTTTGTGTCTGACAGTCAAGTAAACAGACTGACTGAAAACATGTAGGACCATCCAGATTAAGGTTCACAGGGACCACATTACACTGCATCATTCAGACAGACTTCATTTCCACAGGTAGTATACACAACAAGACCAAAACCAATGAACAGCTGATACAAGCCATCATACTAGGACCAATGCTGACATCTACCAGCAGATGATTTAACTTCTTTCTTACAAAGATGCTGGACACCTTCTTGGAAACCCTTCATTCCCATTTGTGCTGAATGTCAAGTTACAGGATCATTGAAGAACCAAACCACCAGAATTGTTTCCTTCCCATGAACTAAGTATCCATCCTCCACAGCCTTCCCAGTTTTCCTAATCTGGGAACAAGTTTTCAAACTAGTATGTGCCATGCCAATGTCCACAGGCATACTCATACATGCAACTTTGCTAGACATAGCAAAATAGACCTCCTATGACCACTCATTCCTACCTTCTTTCACCTTTCATTTCACTAGCCATTCCTTCCTTCCCCAACTCCATTTCTTTCCCAACGGTAAATACAGCAGCACCAAGAAATCTGAGGCAGCTGTGAGCAGCATTATAGAGGTAACAACAAACTCCTGGGGAAGGGCAGCACCTCTTAAACAGCTTTTATGTCAGATCAGGTAGTTTCAAAAAGGAACTATCCCAGGACATTGAAACAATTTGGACTTTTTACAGCTGAGATACACTTGTGACAGAATTAAAAAGGGATTTTGCTTTTTTTGTGTAAGCAAAATGTGAAGATGCAAATTCTAATTAGCTTTCTACCCACCTGTTTTAGAGATCTTAGCCTGACAACTGAAATCATACAGCAGATACTTCTGTCAAGTAGAATGAAGTGGGCAAGCTCAGGGATATGAATAAGCTTCAAAGACCAGAACCCAAGAAGGCATTAATAGTTTTATCAGTCCCTAGAAAATCAGCAAGGACATGTCAAGGAAATTCCCCAACATGGCACATGCTAGCTACCTACTTCTTCCTCTCATCTACCTTACAATGCAGAATCTTGTCTAGTTTTAGCTGGGTGCATCATCTTCCATCTTTAAATTTTCCTTTGCAATCAATACAAGTCAGGATCTCTCACAAGGCACATCAGGCCTTGGGAAAAGTGGAGGGAGAAATCATTCATGTATCTTCATGCAGCACTGCCTGGAGTTAGGAATGTAGGGCTGTGCTTGCCTTTAAAAGCAGGAGGGAAATTGTAAGACACTGGCTGCTTTTTGTTCAGATGAGCAATTCTGTGCTTTGTTTTCTATGCAGGGGAAACATATTTTTATAAAAATAAATAAACCAGGCTTGTTTAAATAGAAAAGAGGGTTGTGGTTTTAAGGTTTTTGCAAACCAGATGTCCTCCATTCCAAAAAACTCTAGCTCTACACCCCTAGATTCCAAGCTTCCGTTAACATTTTACTGATGTAACACACTGGAATAAAACATGAATAGAAGTATTCAAATTGTGCCATTTAAGTTTTAATCTTCCTTTGGGGATTCTGTTGTCATCAAGCTCCTGTAGGAGTCTGCTGGTAAATTTGCTTGGCCTCCTAGTTCCTGTACAGATGGTGTGTTGTCTTACCCGTTTTGGTGTCAACCGTCCAAAGGAGATGGTGGGTTAGTTGACAATGGACATACCTTTCCACCTTTAAATACAGTTATGTCACTTAAAAGGTTTCAGGATCAGCCAGTTTAAAGGCTCCTGAGTAGTTAAAATAGACGTGTTTTGGCTACGGTGAGTGAATCAGGGTGATGACTGAGAGATGTACAGTATTTCATGTGTCTGTAGTGATCCACAGAGCACAACCTTGGTGAAAGCACCCAGAAGGAAAGCAGTCTCTTTGCCCTAAGAGTGTCTTTCACCTGCTCTCATCTGTATACTTTCCATCAAGCCAGGAGGAGGCCTGCATTCCTCCTGCCTGCATGATTCACCTGCCCTGGGAGCCTTCAGTGCCTTCTACAAACTCATTTTGCATGCCTGGGAATAAAGGGTTAACCTCCTAGATTCCAGCAGTAATAATGCATTGACCAGGTTGTGAAATCCAGCATCTTCTTTGCATGTTCCCTCCTCCTGAACGAGTTCACTGTCTTAATCTCAAGAGATTTTAACGCATAATTGCATGTCAGAGGAGAATATTACACATCAAAACAATGTGCACAAAAAGCAGGGTGAATTCACTGATATATTGCTACACGACACAAACTTGCTGCTGTTTGTCAGTATAAGAGTATTTCCAGCGAAGGTATTCAAGGTCATCTCACACAGAAAAGAGACATATCACATATGCATGTATGTTTGCTTCTTGAACTACAGCTAACTCTGCAGTAAGCTGAGTTAATGTTGGCCAAACTAAAATAAAATATTCCAGAGACTAAAATTACTGTGCAGGAGAGCTACAGAAAATGTCCAAGAAGTTAATTAACAGTGCAAGCAAAGGTGGACAAAATGTTAGTGGTGGAGAACAGTGTAGGCAACCACAGAATCACAGAATTC
>VZRW01010984.1:0-65633 GCA_013398125.1 Aegotheles bennettii
CGACCTGGCTGCCGGCTCCGGCCGCCCGCCCGCTGCCCTCTCGGGCCCGACAGGCCGGTGACTCGTCCCCATAACTTGGCCTAAGAGGTTTTTAATAAACCTGACTCCTGGGGGAAGACGAAGAAAGCTACCTGCAGTTTTAGACTGGAAGTCAGGCAGCCGCGACAGGCAGAGCCCGGGGCACCGCTGTGCTGCGCCTGCTCCGCGTCCCAGAGCGTAACTCACCGCTCCAACGGGACCCGCACGGTACCGGTGGGCTTCCCGCAGCCCCTCGCTGCCCGTCCCGTTAGCGTGAGGCGCCCGCAAGCCTCGGCCACCTGCGCGGGAAGAAGTTTGGCAGCACGAACCGCGAGGGTGGTGCTGTTCGGGCCTGGAGGGAAGAGAAACGACCTTGTGATTTCATCTGGCGGGGGGAGGGGGAGGCAGGTAGTTTTTTTGAGAACCTTTGGACAAATAATATTTGTTTCCATCCTGTGCAAAAACGCAAAAGTACGAAGTAAGTTTGTAGATAGTTGCTTTTCCTAAGAAGTCACCTTTTTTGGAGGTTCATTGGTGGTTATTGTGTTTATCTGTTCCACCTCTCAAGCGCATCATGTTTGAACCTCAACAGATGGAGAGTTATTAAGTCAGCTACCCACTAATTCCTTGAATTAAAAATCTTCTTTTGGCTTGGTATTCCTCTTTGGAGATGGAGAAAGTGTTAGGAAAATATTTTGGGGCAGATTATAAACTGTATGTTCCTATGGATAAACAGTTATTTGGATAAATGTTTCCATTGTATGAAAGGAACATCCAGGAATTCCTCACCGTGCAAGGTGAGAAGTTTGCAATGTGAGTATTATAAGTATGAAGACCACCATACAATATGCTAAAACCTGAAGATTAAAATGCTGGAGTACATGTTAGAAAAGAACACAGAAGGAAGGAAGGATCACAGAGGCAAAGAATAGATGGAACATCACAAATATGAGCAATTCCTTGTCTGGGAATTTTGTATTACAGACAATACTGTTTTGAATTGCTTTCCGTACATTCCTTCACTGGCAAAAAACCCACTTCTTTTCTTGGAAATTTGAGGAGCACTTTAAATGAGTTTAATAGTTAAGCTTTATGCATATTTTTACTTTTAAATGGTAACATTGTTAAAAAGCATGACAAAAAGAAACCAATATTTATAGATCTTAAAAGACAACAGTCAATTTCAGTCTTCAGGTCGTCATCTCTGCCTTCTTGCGTAAAAACATGGAGCGAGTCCAGAGTAGGGCCACAAAGATGATCAGAGGCTGGAGCACCTCTCCTATGAGGACAGGCTGAGAGAGTTGGGGTTGTTCAGCCTGGAGAAGAGAAGGTTCTGGGGAGACTTCATAGCAGCCTTCCAGTCCCTGAAGGGGCTACAGGAAAGCTGGAGAGGGACTTTTTACAAGGGTGTGGAGTGGTAGAATGAGGGGAAAGTTACAGACTGAGACAGCAGATTTAGATTGGATATTAGGAGGAAATTCTTTCCTGTATGGGTGGTGAGACACTGGCACAGGTTGCCCAGGGAAGCTGTGGCTGCCCCCTCCCTGGCAGTGTTCAAGGCCAGGTTTGATGGGGTTTTGAGTAACCTGGCCTGGTGGGAGGTGTCCCTGCCCATGGCAGGGGGGGTTGGAACTGGATGGTCTTTAAGGTCTCTTCCAACCCAAACCATTCTATGATTCTATGAAAATCTCAGGGGAAAATTAGATCCAAAATCTTACCTGAACACACTCTCAGAAGGCAGATGAATAAATCATCGTAAAGAGACTAGAACCTCAGTCTTGCATGCTTTCATATTACATGTAGCTTTGAGCAAGTATAATTATCCTGCATGCAGGGGGTCATGTAAATACACATGAACATATCTTTGCATAGAAATGTGCATACACAAATTACACATTTTAACAGATATATAAGTACCTGTGTGTGTGTCTATGTACAATTATGCATGGTTACTCTGTTGAGGCCTAAAGGAGTGAGGAGAGTCACAATTGCAGAATATGGGTTGTCATACAGTATGTGTAGAAAAATATGTGGAAAAATTATCACCCTTGCACAGCTGTGTTACACAGAACAGCTGTCTTAACCCTCTCTTAGTGTGTTGAACATCTCCCTGCTTTTCGGTTTGTAGCTTCCCTTGTATTTTTGTATGTAGACAGATGTCAGTATGCTCATTTACATGTATATATATATACTCATAAAAAATAAACTTCTGTAAAAACACTAGACTCACTGAACAGCATTGGTAGCTAGAAATGTAGACATTCCTATTTCACAGAATCACAGAATAGCTTGAGTTGGAAGGAACCTTAAAGGTCATCTAGTCCAGCTCCCTTGCCATGGACGGGGACATCCCCCACTAGCCCAGGTTGCTCAGGACCCCATCTAACCTGGCCTTGAATGTCTCCAGGGATGGGGAATCCACCATCTCTCTGGGCAACCTGTTCGCGTGTTTTATCACCCTCATGGTGAAAAACTTCTACTTTATATCAAACCTAAATCTACCCTCCTTCAGTTTAAAACCATTACCCCTTGTCTTATCAAACAGGCTCTGCTAAAAAGCCTGTCCTCATCTTACTTATAGGCCCCCTTTAGGTATTGAAAGGCAGCAATGAGGTCATAGAATCATAGAATGGCTTGAGTTGGAAGGGACCTTAAAGATCATCTAGTCCTCCCTCGATCCCACCATCCACATTGCTGAAAAGATGTTAAAGAACACGAGTCCCAGTACCAACCCCTGAGGAACGCCACTCAACACTTGTCCCCACTTGGATATTGAGCTGTTGACCACAACTCTCTGAGTGCAACTGTCCAGCCAATTCCTTATCCACCAAGTGGTCCATCTATCAAATCCATGCCTTTCTAATTCAGAGACAAGGATGCTGAGTGGGACAGCGTCAAATGCTTTGCACAGGTCCAGCTAGATGACATCAGTTGCTCTTTCCTTATTCACCAACTCTGTAACCCTCTCATAGAAGGCCACCAAATTTGTCAGGCACCATTTGTCCTTAGTGAAGCCATGTTGATTAGGACCCATCACAATTTGTCCCTTATAATTCTGCTACTAGTGAACGTCAGTTCTGGGAAACCCTTAATGGAGAAAGCAAGTCTGTATTTTTAGCAGCAGTGCTTCTGTGTCCAGGTCTACAAAGCCAGTGTGGTTTCTTCTTCTGTTTGCTTTCTGTTGCATAGAGAAAAGGAAAACGTTGTTTTCTTTTTTTAAATATTCCCTACACGCTATTTCACTCCTGCTCTTTGGTCACTGTAAAGACCTCTACCCAAATGAATGACAATATGAGAACGAGTGACACAGGGAAATTAATCTTGATTTTTTTTTTAATTAACTGTCCAGTAAAAATTGCTTCAGTCAAGTATGAAGTTTTCCTTTGTGCAAATCAGAGAAAGGGAATGGAAGGAAAGCCAAATTTTCACAATATTGCATATCTACTTTTGTGCTAGAATTTGCCATTTATTATTTGTAATGAGAAACAATTGACCTGGTTGGCCAGTAGGTTAGAATTGTCAGGAAATCTGTGTTTTGGGTGTGAAAGCCTCATAATGGGTAAGCAGACCAATGTCATATAAACTCAAAGAATGATTTAATTGAAATTCTCGGGGTGCTATTGAATTAAAATGAAAGAACAGCTATTCACTTTCAAGAACTGAAAATGGCAAACACCAAAATGTTGTAATGAGGAACCATGACTGAGACAGTGGTGATTGCTGATGCAAGATTAATGATATCAAGCCCTACATGCAGAGGGAACCTAATCTAGACCCAATTATAAACTCATTTGAAATTTTTCATGAATGGACTTTCAGTGAACTCCAAATGACAACACTTTCATTTAAGTCTTAAAGTCAAGTCTTAATTCTAAAGATGTATGAGGTTACTGCATTTCATACAATCTTTTATGACGAGATACATTTTATTATGTGTGAGTTGAGTCCTTGAAAATAACACAATGCTCACGGTAGTTTTATAAGCAGAATCAGAACAAGTTCTTAATACTTCTTTTTCCAAGAAGACTCCTCTACAAGAGCACCATCTCAGCAAGTGCGCAGGCAAACAGAACACCATTATCTGCAGATGCTGGGATCTATCACAAACTAGGAGCTATGTGTTAGTAACTGATGAATCACAAAGTTAGACTTGGTTGCTGAGAATTTTCTATATGGTCATGGTGACTAAACTTTAGAAGATGTCTGCCAAATATTTAGAAAAATGGTTCAAAATATGCCCTTCTCCATCAGGTGCTCTGTGGAAGGGGTCGTGAAAAAAAGCAACTGCTTCTGAAGCCTTTGACTCTTAAAAAAAATGCATTATAGTTTTCTAAATGAACCTTGAGAATCAAGGAGGTGTTCTGCAGCCACAAGGGAAGAGACTCTCTTCAGAATTATGTCAGAACTCATAATTTCTTGCTACCCAAGGGTATTACGGCATATGACCTTATCATAAATATGCATTGGAAAGAAAATCTTTCTCCTTGTAAATTATGATTCCCTACTAGACGAAGACAGCAGTGGATGGATGACAATGCAATAGATATTGACAAATAATACTTCACTAAAATAGATATTGCAAATAATACTTCACATCCTTGCCTGAATGAGAAAGAAAAATAATTGTTTACAGAAATACTGGCATTTAATTATGAGTGATACTACTTTTTAGAGAAGAAATAGCCTAATAATGATCAAACAAGAACTTTTCTTCAGAATTGTTTACCCAAATTCTAAAGCATTTTTCAAGAGATGAGCATTTTTTTATCACACTATCAATATCCCGTTTGCCAAAAAAGATCAAAAAAGATCAGTAACAGGTGGTTGTAGCATCACAGGACTGTGAAGATGAACACAGCAGATTTTCAGACTGATTTTCTCCATTTTGTAGTTTCTTGTCTCTAATCATTGCCTCTCACAGCTCAGTTTTCTGTAAGACTGATCATCTCAGGATATTTCCAACAGATCTCATGCACTGCTGCAATATTGGTCAAAAAAGTCCTATGATAAAAGGAATTGTTATTCCTCTGTTTCTTCTAACACAAGCATTCCAGCTAATAGAAAAGTTAGTCAGAAATACTTGAGGTGTTTAAGTGCTCTTAAGCACATTACCATGTTTCTGTTTTTCACTAGCACTTAATCAGTAGAGAAAACATGCTTGATGAGTGCGGTTAATTTACAAATGAATGGATGGAAAACAAGCCTGTGTATAAATCCCTCTTTGCTTACACAAATTATAGTGCCTGTATTCTCACTAATTACTTAGAGATGCATGCACACACATAATACATACATATGATACATATAAACCTTTTTTTTTTTTTTTTTAAGCCACAAGAGACTTCTGTGGGCAGACAGAAAGCTAACTTGAAGAGGGGCAGAAATGGACATACCCAGGGCTCTACCTACTTTGAACCTCTGTTCTTCTAATTTTCCCCTTTCCACTTATTACATCTTATCTCTTACACCACATGTTCTTCAGAACTGGCACATCTCTTTGGATGACCAGCACAACACTTCCTCTCTACATAAATGGTTTTAAAATGACAGTCCTCACTCAGCTCAGTGTCATAGGAACTTCTGCCTATCTGTGTCTCCATTTGCAATATCCATTTTCTCAATCCAGCACCTGCAGTGTGTTGAAGCGCTGGTTTGTTTCTAATGTGAGTTTATGGGAGCCATTAAGAGAATCAACTTTATTCCAGAGATGTGAAAGCTCTAATTGCCTATCACACTTATTGTGGAAAAAAATGTTAAATGCAGGGCTGTCCAGTTGGAAGTCCTGTTACTTTTCCTCATGAAAAAGGAGGAAGAATGCTTTCGCTAGGTTTTAAAAGAGATTTACAACTCCCCAAGTGAAAGTTTCAAAAACAGGTAATTGGAAAAAACAGGTTTAGAACATAAAAATGGATTTAGTATTTTTGCCAATAAGAATGAATGCCTAGCATCCACAGTGAAATAACATATTTATTATTCTTTACATAATCATAAGATTCCAACATTTGAAATTACAAGTTCATTTTTATAAGGGAAATATAAGATGTATTAAAATATAATAACAATAATGACAATATTATTTTGTTTGCTGCAGTGTAATTCTTATAATAAAAATCCGCAAAGGCTAAGATTTGTACTATATGCAATTTGTGATCACCTACCTCTTGAATTCACTGTATTTTGAAACTAAATCACAGAATGCAGATGAAATAGGATATGTCTATACAGGAAAATCTAACGTGTGCTCAGATCACTTTTACACTAAGTAAACCATATTATTTAAATCTGAAACACGATAGCCATTATCACATTTTTTCCTATTGCTAAATAGAGAAGAAGCTATAGTCACTGTGTGGGCAAATACGTACAAAGCTCTGCTTTATTGCTATTCAATGAGTTTCCAATGAGAGGAAGTCAACCAGTCTCACACATAAAACACACTCCAGAATGCCTCAATACAGCTGCGAAAGTATCAGCCTAGAACAAGCAGTAAACATTTCTAATAATTGATCTGGGGCCTTCCCATTCTCACTGTTTCCTCTCCTGAAGCTGGGCTTCAGCTTTGTAGGATAGGAAATCATGCCTTTTTTCTGGTATGCTGTTGCATAGTCTAGAGGGATTTGAAAACAACAAGTAGTTTTCAGTGCAAATCTATGCAGGGTGCGCGGTTATGGGGCATGTACTTGCTTACACCGCCTTCTCTTTTTTCCCCACTGGCAAGTACTTTTTTTCTTTCATACATGGCAGTGTGTTAGCCACTCACTTATCTTTTCTTTCAGACCAGATTAAATAACTGCAATGTAAACAAGAAGGAATTCTACCAACTATGCTTACAATGCTAACAAAGTGCACATAAATTTGCTCTGTTACTGACTTTAGCTAGAGTTGTCAACATGTTAACATTCCCTCCCCCAAAGTCTACATTTGCAGAAATGTTTTAACTTAGCAATCTGAAGGTGAAAAACAAAAGGCAATTATTTGCAACTGTAAAGTTTGTTTTTAAAAACGAGCAAAGAGCACCTTTGCAGAATGTTTCATTACTACAAATGAAACAGGTCCAGAAAGCATGGGTGTCAGTAGCGCTTTTAAAGATAAACATGGTATTAATCCAAATTGTGCCAGAGAATGTCTGTTCCTGGTTACCACATCTGACTGACAGAGGTATGTACTGACTTATGCTATGGGGTAAGCAAATAGTCAAGTAGAAAGAGAGAGGCTTTCAGTAGTAGTTCATTCCTTCACAGTGTGCACTGTACTGCATTGCTTAATTCTGGAGTTTAGCCCAAATTCAGAGAAGGTGGATAGGAGAATGGTTGAGACCTCAATCAGAAAGTGCTTTAGTTTTGTACACCTAATAAATTTAACCATAACAAAAGACTGCTATTTAGACTGACTATGAAAAAGACTGTGACAATAAGAACAATGAAGTAGTCTGAATTATTAAGACATACAATATTCAGTAATCACTGTAAATGCAGTTCTGATCTTGTCTTCGTGAACAATGGTAGGTTGAGTAACATTGTCTTCAATTCCTTCCATATTATTTCTACGATTTTTTTCCACACATCAATCTTCAGGAGATCTTCTTTACAGTCACAATGCAACAAGACTCAACTTTGTAAAGCCACAGCCTCCAAACATTCAGATGATACAGGACTATTCTGGAAGTTTAAAAGGGCCTTGAGCAGGTTAATTTCTCTCTTGTCTCCATAGCCAATACTGAAAACTTCACCTCAGATCGGCTCTGCGTCAAGCTTTCAATTTCTTGGCCAAAACAAATAAAAGGTAGGATAGGACAATGCTACTAGATATTCGTGTCAACCTGGCTGGTAGATCTGAATTCTAAATGCTAACAACCTGGGGGGATTTTTAGCCATTGCAAAACCTGTTTACTTCTTTGTTTTTACATGGAGAAAACAAGTTTCTGCACAATCCTAGTATAAGAAAAAGCTCAAATAATATTTTGGAGGTAGTAGGGAATGGCATAGACCAAATAAATTGTTTTCCCAAATAACTAAAATTTGGTTAAATTGGAAGTGGCCAAAGCTGAGTCTTCCAATAGGTATTGACCACCTAGCAATACTTCCAGATGTCTCTATGATCTTCTCTGTTGCTAATTATTAGATATTTCAAGATGTATTTGAGACAAATGTCTTGTAAAAAATTACATGCAGTCTAGAAGCAGAAGTAAATTCATCCTGCTGTTTCCCAAAATACACTACTGTATAGATATAGATATAGATAACTACATCTAAATATCTATATGTAGATATAGATAACTATCTACTGTATAGATACAGGTCTTTGTCGGCGACATGGATGGTGGGATTGAGTGCACCCTCAGCAAGTTTGCCGATGACACCAAGCTCTGTGGTGCGGTCGACACGCTGGAGGGAAAGGATGCCATCCAGAGGGACCTTGACAGGCTTGACAGGTGGGTCCGTGCAAATCGCGTGAAATACAAGCCCAAGTGCAAGGTCCTGCACATGGGTTGGGGCAATCCCAACCACAGGTACAGGCTGGGTGGAGGATGGGTTGAGAACAGCCCTGAGGAGAAGGACTTGGGGGTGAGGCTATTTGGTGGGCCAGCTTGGGTCAGCTGCCCTGGGCTTTGCCCCTCCTGGCCCGCTGCACCTGCATGGTTCAAAACTGCCCTTGACCTTGGTCACTATGGGAACCTGCACACCAGAGCATCTCATCTCTTTTGTTCTCACAGGATTAGACTCTGATGTCTCTCAAAACTACAGTTTCTCTAAACAGAAAAATGATTTTAGAATTCTGTCCCAGCAAAACCAGGACAGGGGAACAGTTTCAAACTGAAAGAGGGCAGATTTAGATTAGCTGTCAGGAAGAAATTCTTTCCTGTGAGGATGGTGAGACACTGACACAGGTTGCCCAGAGGAGCTGTGGCTGCCCCCTCCCTGACAGTGTTCAAGGCCAGGTGGATGGGGCTTGGAGCAAGCTGGTCTGATGGGAGGGGTCCCTGCCTATGACAGGGGGGGTTGGAAGTGGATGGTCTTTCAGGTCGCTTGCAACCCAAACCATTCTGTGATTTTACGATTTTAAGATATTCTCTGGTCTCTGTCATAATGCAAACCATACAGTTTCTTTGTATTTAGTTGCTTTAATTATAAAAACTTCCTCCTGAAGGAAAAAGAATAGTCAGCTCAGAGATAGCAAAAGTTTACCACATTTCTGGTAAGTTTTTCCATTCCTGATAAGCTTGAGTTACCAGTATGAAACTTTATTTTCATTAATAGCAATACATTGAAAAAAAAACCCAAACAACCAAAAACAGACAGGATATTAAAAAATAAATTAACTAGGTAGTAGGAAAGAAGTTGGCGGTACACTTATAAAACAGATGTATAACAAAAAAAGAGAAGGAATATATAACAGATATTTTTTAAAGCATAATTCAGAGAGAACTCAGGCTTGGCAGATAACATAAGATGGATTACTTACTGTCTATTCGATGGAATGAAAATTTGCTTGAGCATAATTTCCAATGAAATTAATTCATTGCTCAGACTTCACTGTGGGAGAAATAATTAATTGCCAATGATTAATTTGGTTCATCTGTCAGATGAGACGTAACTGATTTTTAGCTACTGTTATTGATAATTGACATATAGACAAAATGTTTTAAAAAATCACTTGTTACTAGCTAGTTTTACTGCCCATGTAATGAATACTTTAATATTATAAGACTAGTGAACAGTTATGACATGGTCAAGCAAAGAATAATTATATTTACTGGTGCAAGTTTGTTTCAAGGAAGAAATCCTAAACTTTTCCATACCTCAAATTGAGCAAGAGGAAGAGCTAAGCTCGTGAGGGTTCACATTTTTCATAATTCAGTTATATGAAGTGTTTTACTTCTACATAGAAGCCACTACCATTTGTACATGTCAACTAGTTCAGGTAGTGGTCATTGACACAAGTATATAAATAGGTATTTTTGAGAGTAAGAGCCTAAAATGAGCTCCTCAGCCCATATTAAAACACCTGAATAAATGATCTGTTTTGCAGTAGCAGTGCACTTCAGCAACAGCCAGTGTGATATCTATGGGGAGTATTGAATGCTTAGAGATTAAAGGAAGATTTTGGACTCAGATACATTTCAACAGGGACATACCCTACTGTTTGTTTGGATTCCTTCTTGTTTAATATGAGCTCAATAAAAAGGATGTCCATAAAATGGGTGAAAAATGGTATCTGAGAAAGGATGCAAGTAGTCTGATAGGACAAGATGAAAATAAAAATCCTGAAGAAATTAAACTCTAAACTTTTCCTAGGTAATGCCTTTATGAAAGGGAAAGCAAAAGTATTCATGAAAATGGGAATAGGCAGCAGTACTGTAGGAAATTATTGGGGTTTACAAGTGTATCATTAACTTCATTGGACAAACTTGAGGGGTTAACCTGTAAATCTTCCAGTGTATAAAAGACTGCTATAAGCAGGACAAACAAGGGCAGAAAAAGGGTAGTTTCATTTGTAGAAAGGAGTTTAGAGATGGGGAACACCAACTAAAAGCAGGGGGTGAAGTACCAAAATGAGCTCCTATGGCCTCGGACATGTTCTGTTTGCAACAGTGTACACACACAATTAATTATCCCTCTTGAGACTGCTCCTTCATGTCCCTGTAGTTCTCATACTCTGACATCTGCACTCTGATGGCATGTATGCCATAAAAGTCACACACATGTGATCTTTTTGGTACTCCAAAATATTCTAATGAGGACTAACCAAGAGGCGCGATGGTGCTCACTCAGTTAAAGAATGCAACCATGGTGGCAGACCACAACTGATACTACTCACAGCTGTGGCAGTTTTATGGAGGCAATGTCCAGTGTCCCAGATAGCTGGCAAAGTTCTAACCTTCTTCGTAAGATCAAATATTTGGCAGAAATGTATTTGTTATATTTCTTGTGCAAGTCTAGGTTAGGGGTTTGGTGATGCTAGCTGAAAGCGCTATTAGTCAGGCCAACTATTTTCTTTCTGCCATTTTTTCCTGAGTAGAACTGATTTTTGAGGGAGATTTGTTTACTTAAAATTGGTAATCAAAATTACTTGAAATCTAAATATTGGAAGAAAAATATTGTGTGCAGTTTAGCTATCTCTTCTGCAGTACTACTTGTAGATAAGCAAGGATGTTTCTGCATGTAAATGACTGCCACCAAGCAGGGTTGAAGGGGCAATGTTGAAGGGGCAAAACTAGCTACTTAAATATTGCAGAAGTGACTGACTATGTACTATCTTTGGTTATGGGATGAAACATCTAGTGTTCCATGTTTTAGAAAAATGCTCTTTTTCTAAAATGGGTAAAATGCAAAGTATACTCCATTGTTGTACAGCTCACACAGCTGTGGAAAGACTGAAATCTGATGCATCACCAAGAGAGATTATATAAACTGGAAACTTGACATTTCAAGGGCAAAAAATACTTAAAATGAAAAAAAAAAAAAACCAAACAGATAAAAAATGCTAGTTACTTGTCTAAACAAAGCTGAATTTCCAAGAAAAATAAACAAAGCAAACGGAAACCAAAGAGATCAAGATGTTTTTGTGAATGCTTTTTAAACTTACTATCAGCACCTCCACTGGGGAACAGCTAAATTCAAAGAGTCCATAAGTTCAGAATTCAAATGAGTATATTCACAAATTTTAGTATATTTTAATAATATCATAAAAATAGTAAAACCTTAAAGTTTCAGTCCACGACATTAAGTTCTGTGTACGTGTTCAGAAAAGTCTTTACAAATTAATAAACCTGTGAAGGCTAACATTTATAGTCATAGGTTGCAATTATATAGTGATAAATTATTGGAAAAATGAACCATACCTGAACAGCTGCAAGTGGCTGAAACTCCCAGCAAAAATGCCAATGTGAGAAGTTTTTTGTAGATCAGGCTTATCTGTGGTTCAGCCTTAGCCCAAGGAAGTCTTTGTCTGAAAACAGTTCTGTTTCAGTCATCCTTATGCTAACACTACATACATTGTCTTCAGATTACCTTGTATAAAGTTTTCTTCACATGTCATAAATCCTTGGATATCTTTCATTAAATGTTGGGTTTGGTACTAGAGTAATTGTAGGCCATGGCTAGGCTTCTCTTCCACAATTTTCCATCAAGCTAATTGAAAATTTTAAAAAATATTCAAATTAATACATGCAATAAAAAACAGCTAAAATAATTTTAAAATAGCCATTTTACAATTATAAGCAAAGAAATTATAGATTTTATTCACTACACCTGGAAATCAACATTATTCACTGTTCTATTTTGAACTTTGTTCAGAGATAAGTTTTGTGAAAGTATTACTGTAAATTAGCATGTACTGGAGCCACCAGTCTGTCCAGAATAGCACATAGAAGATACTTGTATTTTTCATTAGTAATACAGCAAGTGCATAATTTTTACATCAAGTGTGAGCATCTCACAGCATGAGAAAATGATGTATTCAGAAAGGACATATATTACAGACTGAAGAATATTAAAGTGTTCTACTGTAGAAAGACTATTAAGGGAAAATGTGATTTTGATGACAGCAGTGACCCATCAGTCCAAGTTAAATCAGGGACATATTTAATACCTTAGGCTGAACATCTCTTTACATTACAACATCTAGCTTTACAGGTAACACCCACATCACCCCCATTACCAAAATATTATGCAATTAAAATTCTCAGGGAGTTGAACTTCACCAAAATGAAGGCAGACATATACTATGAAGTGGGAAGGTCTGAAGCCAGTTATTTGCTTATTGGGTATATAACCAACTAAAACTGACACAAACCCTTAGAGGGGAAGGTAGAGATGACATTGTGAGATTACCTGCGCCCTCAATTCTTCCTGCAAACATCTGCAAAGCTATCTCATTATCATCCTTCCAGTTACTTTAATACCTTCAGTTGCAATAATGCATGTTAAAAAAACCCACAACAAACAAACATACAAAACCCACTCCCTCCCCAAATAAAAATACCCACCCTCAGCATGACTGTGGTTAAGCTCCAGTGGTACTGAGACAACTGCCAGGCGACCTGGATGATAGTATTTGCCTCTGTATACTGCTTCCCATCTGCCTGTGTCCACCTGCTGTCTTGTCTATTATTTAAAGTCTTTGTAGTAGTCACCATCTTTTACTGTCATGTTGGAAACAGCAGAAAAAGGCCTTGGGTTCATCATGACCTTAATAAACATTATTACAGTTAGTACACTTTTATTATAGCATGTTTTTTCTTTTTGACTACATCAGTTTCTCATGCTGTGGGATTGTAGTTCATGAAGAGCTTTGAAGAATTCTGTACTACCTACATTTTTAATGAAAATGCCAACTCCTACTTGTTTGGCACAAAGGGCTCCAATTCAATCTAATTTGCAGCCAGATGGGGAAAAAACATCTATTTTAACAATGAGCAAACATTCATGGCTATCAGTTAGCTTCTGGTTTTTCCATCAAATGGGATGGAAATTACTTAAATAGCTGTTTGCAAAGCTTATGCATGTCTTTTAAAACTGACAATAAATGTAAGAAGTATTATCTTTCTCAAATATATTTCCACACTTCCTTTGTTGAAACTAAACTGCAAAAAATGAACGGTTCCCTTTCAGAATCAGGCCACTTTTGCTGACCTTGAAGGCTGAACAAGCCAAGCAGAATCTCTCCAGCCTCACTGAAATTCTTGTGTTTTGCTCTGTTTGTTCTGAGTGCTGGGACTGGCACCAAAAAGTGTCGCACTTCTTCAGTGGAAAGCATCTCCAAGTGGGGGGAAAAAAAAGTGCAAGTATTCCACTTGCAAGTATTCCACTTACAAAGAACAGCTTGCTGAATATTATCTTGCACTTAGATTTACTAAAGCTGCCCATGAAAAGCAGTATGCGACTTTGATCCTTAACTCTATACCTGGACCAGTGTAATCAGTCTCTTTCTCTTAAGTTAGTGAGCCGATCTACATTGATTTTAATGTCAGATTAACCAGGCTGTAAGCTCTTTAGGGAAAGGAATGAATTTTCTATGATGTGTGGCATTCAGCCTGCTCTCAGAGATTTAATTCAGGATGATAGGTACAAAAAAAAAATAAAAAGCTGAAAACCATTTTATTAAGTAGAGAAAAGAGTGTTTTAATGATAAACTCTGTCATAAGGCTGCTGTTCAAGTGAAATACTAGGTTAAAATAATACATATCAAACACCAACAAGTATTTATGGATACTTTACATGTCTGTCATTGAGCACTGGCTATTGAAGTTTTCTGTTTCTTCAAAGGTAGAGTAACACATACAAATTTCATGTTCTCCGTTATTTCCCTTGCAAAGTGCTAAATTTGGAAGAAAATTATTTTTGTGTTGTCAATTTTTCTCTCTCTCTCTGTATCCATGTCTTAAATATTAGATCACAAAGTAATTAAATAATTCTGCTTTATCCAGTAATAATGATAATTAGTGACACAGTGCATCACTATCTGTACTTGTACAGTGCCTGTACTTGAAAAAATTCACTTTATGATTACATCCTGCAACTTCTTAATGTGGTATGGAGGAGTTTTTTTGCAAACACACCTATTAAAAACCAACTACATTAGTTGCAAAATTATTTACTATGTAAGGTGTTAGGATAGGTGAATTTTCCTTTACTACAATGATCTGTTTCATCAAGAGCCTTTCACACACGTGGAGGTACTGCTCAAGAGAGATGCTGAGCTAACAGGTCTATAAAAGTGACATTGTCTGCCCTCATGATTAGAAAACTATGTAATATAGATGCACTGCCACCTGCCTTCTTCCACAGAAATTGTCCGTGTCATTCCATTTCAAGGATACCTGTCAGTTAAGTCCTCAGCTTGTATGGCTCAATTCAATGTCTAGCTTCTGCTGAGACTGGTAATTAACTTTTCAGTTTTAACAAGCTTCAGATCTTCAGATTGAACTACTCCAAAAAGAGATAAAAATAGTGGATGTTACACTTTTCTGGGGCAAGAGAGATTTTCTTGCATTTAATATATTCGTTTTTTTTTTTTTACTTGAAAAAAAAAAGTAATTTACCTATTGCTCTTGAAAAAATAGTTCCATTGAGGAAAAACACAACTTCCTTAATTTTTTCTACCATTAAATAAAAAGAAAAAGACTGACGTTGGGAAATAAATACAGATGGTTTGGGAAAGGGTAATGTGATAATCATGGTGCCCCACACAAAGTGCATAGCTGTTAGCACGTGATGTGCCCATTAGCTCTTTTGATGGGTAAGACCAGTTTTATCTATTACAAAGCTGTTTTCCCTCCTTCAGATCCATGAAATTGTCAACTTTGATCTCTGTACAGAATAAGATTAAAAGTTAGCAGTAGAATTATGTAAATATTGCCAATGTTTTCTGATAGCATTAAATAAAGTAAAAAAAATACCAATACATTATATTTTCCATATTTCTCCCCATTTTTGTATTGAGTACCCATGAAGAAAAAGACTACATTGGTTGAGGCTTCCTGTCATAAGTGTTTGGGACAGGTATCTCAAGGAGTCAAGAAAGCTGAAGTGAAATGCTCATGCAGTTACTCACTTTTGAGGTAGCATATATCTTAGATGAGAGACCTTTCAGTGTACTTAAATAATGAAGAGGGCTCTTTACGTCTTGTCAGAGCCCTGGCAGAGAGGCAATTAACAAACCCAGCCACTGATCAAATCTCTCTCTTCATTACTGGGAAAGCTCATGCATATACAATGGCTTGCCAGCAGTGACAAGAGAAAATTAAAATTTGCATTCAGGCACTTACACTGTCAGGAGCTTAATTCTAGAAATTATGCTTCAGGTAGAGAAGTTACATTCCCAAAAAAAGCAAAGATTGTCTAGAAGACAGCATCTTCTGGAACTCTGTCAATGCTTAACATTGGGCCAGCAATTAAACAAATGACAGATGCTCTCTATTACCCCTATCCCTTCCCAGAAAGGGAAAAGAGAGAGAATAAGGGAGAGACACTTTTGGGTTGGAAACTAAACTACACAGCTTGAATGAAACAGTAATGATGGCAAAGAAAATACTGAAATATATACTAATGCACCCAAAGCCAATATCATGTGTGTCATCATATCCTCCACCCCCACCCCACCCCCCCACCCCAGTAATGCTCACATCACCCCCTGAGGCTGCAGGGCAGCCCTGGGAAAGTCCTGGGCTTGTTCCTGGAGTCAGGGGCAGATGGGAGCTGGATGCAGGAACACACGGAGTCAGGAACACACAGATCAGGATGAAAGGCAGACAAACAGATGGAATCCTCCCAGGATGCTGTCCAAGGATGAAGAGAGCTTGACTCTCATGATCCCTTAGTTTTATACCGAGTATGTCACGTATGGGATGAAATACTACATTTTGACAATTTTGGTCACCTGTCTGGTCCGCTTCTCCCCACAGGGAGGTCGCAAGTGTGATCCCCTTGCTCCAATTTGTTTCTGGAGCATAAGATGTTTAGCAGAACCAAGCAGTGGTCTTGGTTCTGCATACCATTCTCCAGCTGTAACTATAAACATCAAGCATTATCAGTCCTAGAGGCAGACACTGACTGAACAACATGCTGTTAATTTCAGCAAGTGCAGTTACTTAGAAGAGACTTAACTGAAAAGTAAAATTACTAAAAGAAAATTGATTCTATCCTGGCTCAAACTAGGATAAACTCCCTAACCTTTTAAGGGTTGTAACCACTGTAGGGATTTTAATTTTTGGAGGATAGAAAGAAGACACAAAATCTGAAAAACAGATCTACAAGATTTCTGTCCATCTTTACTCACAAAAGACATTCAAACAGATGTTTACAGCAACTCCAGTGGGATTCAGTTGTGTTCTACACAGTAAATCAATGGTGTTTTGAAGAATCAAGGTCAATAAGCATATATACTCAATTAGTGATCGCACAGTGACTAGTTTTTCTGGCTCATCAAAAGTCTTGAATTTTGAGATGCTACTGACTACAAAGAAGAATGCCTTTGCAATCAAGTCAGATTTGCTTAGTAAACTTAAACAAATACTGAAAAAATGTGTGGAAACTACTTGACAAGCTTAACCTCACTTTCTGTTCATCAAAGTACCTGGTATAAATTATTCTTTCAGCTCTGTCTCACAAACACTACTTTCCTATCTCAAGATGTTTTTCAACAATAATAGTATCACTTCAGAGAAAACCTGCCATTTCCACATCTGAAATACAAGACTGAATTAGTTCCACTCAGTGTGTTTTTGATGGTAGTCAGTCTGTCTAGTCTTAAAAATGCAACTTCTTACAAAGATTGGGAGTTTTCAGTATTTCTTTTTAACTTGATCAGAAGTCACTATATTATAATAATTTTTAAAAGCACAAGTTAGTCTTACATCTCTCTTAATATAGTCACATTCTTAAGTTGTTTTGGTTTTTTTTTTTTAAGTTAAATGTATAGCTTTGTTATGCTAAGACCATTAGTATGTACAATTGAATGCTTTGGAATAGGATTTTGGAGATCAGTCACCAAATTTCATTGCCAGTCCAAGCAGTACTCTGCCAATAATGAGATTCAGGCAAGCACCTAAGTATCTCAATTATGGTTTTAATGTACAGATTGATATGGATTGTAAAGTGCAGTGAAAGCTATATCCCACACAGAGACATGACAAGCAGTCATTAAAGAGAGGAGGAAAGAATTTCACTCACTGAAAGAAAATGCTGACTACTAGCTAGTTTATATATAGACAGCAACCCCTTGGCTAACAAAGCAATATAGACATATTGAAGGAGGGAAAACTATTCTGGTTTTCATTAAGAAGAATGGCCTTATTATCTCTTGCATAAGCATGGATTAACATGAGTTTTGGAACAAAAAAATAGGTCTGTCTGGATGTCCTTGAAGGATTGAAGAGGAGGAGAGCTAACACTCCACCAAAGGGTAGGAAGGGGAGCAAGTAGAGATATAGCATATCTGAAGATGTGCTGTGAATGTGTTTCCCTGTTGGAAGCTAAAACAAGTTGTAATGAACAAGATTTCAGGTGAAGGTTTCTGAGCAGAGGCAATCTGAGACAGGAGGCAAAGACCCAAGCCATAGATGATAACTTCTCCAAACAGACAGTGTTAAGTGAATAAGGGAGAAAAACTTATCTTACATATCCTTGTTTTAAGCACACTAGGCAAGCTTTTCTTTCACTTCCACATGTGTATCTTTTTGTAATGATTTGTAACTGTGCTGGTTTGGGATGTTGTAAATAAATGCTTGTATTTTCATTCTGCCATAACAGAGCTTGAGTGGGATTTAATGTAGCTGAAAGAGCATGACATTGCTCACCTAGAAAAATCTATATGCTGAATTGCCTCAATAAAACCCTTCCTCCTTAGTACATACTCCTATACTCAGAGAGTAACAGAACAGGCTACATTTCGGTCACACTAGTCAGATCGAGGGTTCACACCACAGACATCGTGGGAGTCATGATTAAATGTGAGTCTTGCAGGGAAAATGTCACAGTATCATTACTGGTTTCCACTGCATCCAAGGCTGAAAGAATCTTTTAAAAAAATAGAACAAAGCCACATGCTCCACAAGCTGCTCAGTAACTCTGGAGTGAGAACTATATAGGAGACAAAACATAAACATTTCATAAACCAGTAAGCCTGCAACATCATCTTCCAATGCAGCAGGCTCTTTTCAAAAGCTTTACGATGCATCACCCTTACTTCCCTCAGGGGGGGAAATTTCACCTAAATTTCACAAATCAAAGTCCTACAGAAAAACGATCTGGGAAAAAATTAAAATCGTGAAACAGCCCATGTTTATCTGTTTTATTCGTTTTATTATACTGCTTCTGCATTCCTCAGCCTAGTGATATCTGTCCCCAGATCTTGAGAAACTGCTATATTCTGTACAGAAATGAGTTTACAGACAGAATCATCTGTGAATCAGATGACTCTCTATAAGTAAATTGTCCCTGAGGGACATGCTCAGTCATGAAGAGAAAGCATCATGTATCACAGAATCCCTAAGTGTTGGTTTATGCCTCAAATGAGGAGGAATGTACCGTGGCACACTCTGACTAAAGGGTAATAAGAAACTTGAGCAAATCTGTGTAGATAGGGAATATGAGCCACTCTTCAAAGATATAGAAAAAATAGCCAGGGGAATTGCTAGATTTCCCATATATCATCTGAAATGACATCATTTGAAGCATCCAATTCTGACGTAGAAATCCCTACATAGCATTTAGCATACAGTGCTTATGGCTGAATACTTTGTGTGAACAAAGAAGATAATGAAATAAAAAAGGATTTAAAATAATTCTTTCTCCACTTAATTTTGAATGCTGTTCAATAGGGATAGAGCAAAGATCCATTTCACTAAAAAGCAGTCAAAAACTAGCATCATTGTCTTAGTATGTGGCTTGCGCATCTACGAAGATGCAGGAGTACAAGACACAGAGCTGCCATCAATAATAGAACAGCTTGCTCCATTCTTTATACTTTATGAACTGGAAATTACAATAGCATTCCCACATGCTTATTATGTTAACTCTAGTCTCCTAGTGGAGAGTAGTTACTGAGGAATGTGATGGAATTTCTTTCTTAAACTTCTAATACTGCTGTTAGAAGAGTGAGGGGAAAGGTAAAGAAATAAATGACAGACAAGCTTTACTAGAGGTTTTGTTTTTTAAAAATAAATTTACCCCCCATAAATTGTGTATTATCTACTGTCTTGCACACAACACCAGGTTTTAGTCTTCAAAGGAGATCAACAGGGAAAAATGTATTGCTGGAAAATAATAATTAGGGGGTATGCATAATCCTAATCTTTTCTTTTTTCTTTCTATAGTCAACATACTACTATTATTGCATCTGGTGGCATCCAGCTGTGGCAGATTACCAAAGCTCTAGCCAAACCTTCTGGACAAGATTTGGGAACAAATAGACACTCTGACACTTCTACTTTAAGATTTTCTGATACCTTGTTTTGAAGCATGAGATGACCACACTGAAAATAATGATCTGCTCTAGTAAATTAAGAATTCCTCTTAGACGTGTGATAACAACTTCAGAATTCCCCCATCTCAGGTGACTATCTAACATTGAAATATTGGAAATCCAAAAAGTCACCTCATTAATCAAACTAAAATCAATATAACATACACATATAATGAAGCATGGAAGAGGCAGAGTTCAAGAATGCTCACCCTGTTTCAATCATTTCCACTTTTGTGCTCTTGCCTGTAACATGGTGTGACTGGTACACAAGCTAGAATAGACGACTCTAAAGATGACTATCTGTGCCAACAGAAATGTCATGTACTGGACAAATCTTTTTTTCCTCCGGAACCTCAGCAATGATTTAGTTTATCCTCTTCACTCCAATAGGTTCTTCTGCAACATTGGAAGAGACAATATTATTTGACTACCTGTCACATATCTCACTTTTCTGTCAGTGCTCTGCAGCTGTTTCTTGCAGCATGTGTGCCCATCTCTTCACTAGGGTTATCTGAAGTTGAACATTCCCAGCAATGCAAACAGTTTCTTGGTCTTTTTTACACCCATGGTGTTTTCCTCTTGGTGTGGAAGAAGCTGAAACAATACAATTTTTATTAACGGCAATGTCATGGTCCAATGTCATGAGGCACCACCAGCCATGCTGTTCCTGCCAAACCCTGGAAAAACAGCATGAGATCTCAAGCTGCTCCTGCTGAACAGAGGGATGGGAATATTCTTTCTGAGGTTTTTGATCCAATTTAGACACAGAAGATGGGTCAGTATTCTTCCCAACTGAAATGTATCCACAGCAGTTTAGACTTCTAGTTTATTCCTGCTCATTTTCTACACCGAGGACCTTTCTTTCATGTGATATTCTGAAATGTTGAAAGGGAAGAATGGAGAGGAAGCACTAGCTGTAATGGGCAGCTGGTAAAGAAAGGACCCTGAGTGATAGATACTCCACAACACAAAATGTTCTGCCCCTCCTGCCTCAAACAAGAGAAGCAAAATCCCTTCCAAATGCTAGGAATTAAATGCTTCTAAGGTGGACACCATCCAGGCCCATCAGCTGTCCTTTCCTTCGATAAGAGAGTATTACTCAACAGAGGACATATAATTCTTCCTATAATGTGTTTTTTTTCCTTAACTGAGCATACTCCTGGTTCTAATAATTATATGTGTCCCAAAATACTTGATTGTAGTTGCAGTCACTCTGAGATGAGCAATATGAGAATAGAATATTAATAACAGTGTCATAAGCAGCTCTTGCCAAAGTGTATTTAAATTAAATGATTCTAAGAAATCACTTCTTTTCTAATGAGAATCGTTAAACACAAGACTGAATTTTAGCAACATCTGAAAAGGCACAGCAGACTGTCAGTGGTTTCAAAGCCTAAGCAGCAGTTTGAGCAGTTACTCTCCAAGTTGAAGAAAAAATGTATGGGAAAAAAGACTTAAAAAATGTTAAACTAAGTATTTTACAAATTAAAACTACAGGTAAAACTGTTAAAAATTCTTGTCTTGGGATTGCCAGTTAAAGTACATTTAGTCAACTTAGAAAAGATGAACTAAGTGAATGTACAGAAAAATATTACCACCTTTGCCTGAAAGAACTTATGATCTAAATAGATAATAGAAAGACAAGAAATGGATGATACAAGAAAATAAACAAAAACAAGTGAAAGGCAACTGTATTTATCATATTCTGTGAACTTAGGTCATTCATTATCCAGCCAAGAAATTAAACTCTGACCATTAAAATAGTATTTAACAACAATGGAAACATGGAAACAGAAAGCTCAGGGGAGAAGGAGCAAAGTCAGTGGCACTCAACAAAATCTAAATGGAAGAATTGCTGAACGCAGCAAAGTTTCTAGCTAGCTTCTAATACTTTGTTGCTTTTAGCTGGCAGCTGCGATTTGACACTGTCCCCCCCCCGTCCCCACCCCCCAAGGAAAAAAAAAAAGACAGAATGTACAATAAATACCAGAAAATAAACTTCTCACTTAGGAATATACTGGATCAGCTACCATTGCCTCTATTTTACTGTATTTTCTGTTACCCACCTCCGAGTATTTCAGTTGAAGATGCAAACTTTTTTATAACACAATGCAAATTGTATTGTAAAATTTACGAATAGGTGAGATAGCCCATCTTGATGAAGGTTTTGTTGCAGAACTGATCATTACCCGACACAGTAGTTTAGGTGCACCAGGCTCTAAGTACAGTAGTTTTTGACAGCCACATAACTTTTTGTGTCCTTGCTGCCTGCATAAACAATCCTTGGCTGAATCCAAAATCCAAACTCGATCTTCAATACACACAATATGTATCATCTGTGAGGAAGTTTCACAGTTCAAAAAATAGCATTTTCATGCATATGAGATTTTAAGGTTTTGAAAATTAGTAATTAAAAAATAGCAGCTTTTGTCCAGCAACAGAGCCATGAGTTACAAAATTACCTATCTTATTTACTTACTAAGATTTAGAGGGTCACAGAAGCTGACAATGAGCCTTTCCTGAAAAAAGACAATTACTAAAAATTGAATGCTTCAGTTTTGCAATATATTGGCTATGCTACAAGAACACAAGGAATAATTCTGGGTTTCACTGTCAATTTTGCACATAGGTAACTAGATCCATGCCAATGATACAAGGGTGATGAACAGATACCAGTTATTTTTAGTCAGAAGAAATATAAGCTATTAATGTTGATCCTTAAGAATGGAAAATCCTATTCAAATTTCTGAGTATGAACAGTTTTCGAATGGAACAAATTCTGACTAAATCTAGAAGAACTGCCATACGAGATATTGCAGCTAGAACACTGTCTGAAATCAGATCCAGAGATCCTGGCTGTCATTTTCTAGTACATTAATTAATACATTGATCTTTCCTTCTGAACCCATAATGAGGCCCAGCTTCCTCTGCCCACGCAGAGGGAGAATCTTTAATATGACTTAATCACTAACAGAAGTGTGAGTCAGTACATTCATTATCCTTAATGTCAGTCATTTCCCCAGAGCAGAAAACCAAGAGAACCATAGCAAAAAGAAGGACTCTGGGCAGAAGAGCCTGAAGACATATCAGTCTTTCCCCCAACAGCTGATTTATGCATGAATTATGATGACAATACCATTTTGCTACAATAATCTTTAGCAATTGTTTTACATCAGAGTTACATCTTAGGGAGACTGTAGGTTTTATCTTAGACATTAACTCCAAAGAGTTCAGGTAGTTCCTGTGAAAGGTTGAGAAAGCTTAGTTTGAGAAGAAAATTGAAACACAACTGGAAACCTCACAAATCCCTGCGGTCTGTCAAGGAAGTAAATTTGTTTCATAAACCTTCTGTTTCAAGATTAAAAGTGATGGGCAATATTCTTCTACTACAGTGGTACTGCAATGTTAAATGTCTGCAATGCCTGATGACATAAAAAGGGTTAGTTCACAATACTATTAAGCACCGGTGTTGTACCAGATCTCTGAGGTCTTCTACAACTCTCCGCCCTGCCCTAAATAACCATCTCTGTGCCAGCACACCTTTCCTGGACCCAGTCTTCCATCCAACACCCACTGAACCCTTCCTCCAAAGGTTTAAGCAGTTTTATGATATTTGGTGGCACACAATGACAAATGAAGCATCAGTTCTGTAAAACATTAAACTGCTGTAACACACTTACTGTCCTGAAAGGTTCACGTGAACTTAATGCTGGTAATGTCCTACCTGAGTAAAAGAAAGAAAACTAGAAGCCTATACAGATACTGTTAAACTCTCTTCCAATCTTGCACTCATGGTCACACACTATCCTTGGCATGACACTGCAGGGTCAGGAAAAAATGTCATCTCTGTGACAACTTGTCAGTGTCATGAAAATGGTACAGATTCAAATATAAGCTGTGTGAAACACGGAAACCTACTGCACATTGCTAGTACATTAGACTTACAGGATGGTTTAATTACACATTAGATTATGATCTTTAGCAGGTATGGCATAAATTTGTCCAAAGCTAGGTAATTATTTATTAGGTTTAAGCAATTTCAAGTAATTGAATATTTATGCAACTCTACACTTTTTTTCCTTTGTCATTGCACTGAATGAATCTGCTTAATTTAAGACAACCATGGCCATACAGAAATAAAAGGAACTTTTCCTACAAGCTGTCAACAAACCTTCGTGTTTTTATCAGGTTGTCTATCACAAGCTTTTTAGTTTTGATCTATGTAAAGCTTACAACATTGTTGTAAGTTGACAGTGTTGCTGTCACATCTGTATGGTAAAGTATAATATTTGAATTTACAATAGAAAATGTCTTGAAAACTTAAAATGAATGAATAAAGGAGACATCGCTGAATTTTTAGGATCTGTGCAATTTTACAAAAGTTGTTTTACATAGATTTGTTTCAGAATTCTGCTAACAATTCAATCATGAGAGCAATGCTTACAGTTGTTTTGGAATTTGAACTGAGAAAAAATCAGGATCTGGTTATTACAGATACCAGTTTACTTTATATACATTTTTGCATTTCTGCTATGAACTGTATCTTAGCAATTCATACTGTATTTGATTTACAGTTTCTTCCATTTTACTGCAGTTATGCAATTAACTGTCCAGGAATTAATACAATGTTCTAGTACAGAATTTTATAAAATAATATTAGCAAATTATGCTAATATGAAAATACCCCTCTGAATGCTAGCACAGCATACATTTTTTGTATACAGTCTTTTTTTTTAATTATTTTCTTTTTGCTCTTATTTGTGAAGCTCCATCTCTTTTGAGTACATTTTATTCAGTGAAAAACAGAGTTCTGATGTTGCAAATCACTCACTGCAGGATCATTAATTTTTTCTTGCAGTATCTAAATATAAAAGAGATTTGAAAATAGTTATTCTCATCTGTATTTTCAGCAGTAACTGTGCTGAAATGCAGGTGACAGCATAGGATGGAGAAGCAGAAAAGACCAGGTCTGAATGTTAGCAGGAAGAAGGAAGAGAGAAAAAAAGTGGAAAAATTATATAACATGACACAGTTATTAAACTTTCCTGTAACATTTATGAACTTTCCTGTATCTGTTAGCTCTTCCTTTAGGAGCTTTTTTAGATGACATGCAAGAAGCCGTTATTTTATAACTGATGAGTAAGGAAATGTGAACTCTATCTTGATTGCTGTTTACCACATGTAAGGAACTTCAGTATTCCTTGAATACATAACACTTACAAAACCAACTAACCAAATACAGGAAGGCTATTAAGTCAAGGTTTCTAAAGTTAAGAAACACAAAGAAATGCACTGTTTTACTGCATAACCGAATGGCACTCTTCAGCAGGACCCCTGCCTCATTCAGCACGTGGATGGGCAGTGTTCTGCAGACAGACAGCTGTGCAGTATTTTGGCTGTTTTCCCTCACTTCTAATCAATGTGCAAGTAATGTCTTTTAATGTCTTATTTTTTATATTTATACTGTAGAAATGCTGTTCTAAAGGTAGAATTATCTTACGAGTTTTTATGTTGCTTGTAAATGTAGCACTAGGGTGTTTCACAACTCTCACATGATACAAAGACACAGTATTCTCCCTTTCGCCAAGAGAAACATAGGGACAGAAATGAAATACAGAAGTTTCTATTCATCTACATAGCCAGTCTAAAGTGTCTACAACTTGGTTTCAAAGTATATAATAAATACTGGGGTGTCACATTTTGCATGTAGAAAGTACAAGTCTCCCTGTCTTGTAGTTGCAGAGCAGAGGCATAAGAGAATTCAATTTAGCCTGTAGCGTTTAATGGTCTCACTTAGTGAAACTATGCTTCAATGGACAAATATAGTGTGATTATATAAACTAACATAGTATGTAACTAGCACAGTGTATGCCCACAAGAAAAGCAGCCAAGATTGGTATGATTTTCTGCCAAAATTGCAAGAATGACAGTGACAGCTACATGAGCTGCTCATGGCCACAGGTACCAGTTTCCTGCAAAAACTCTGACTTCACTAATGCTTCTTCTGTCACCCCACATCAAAGTATGACTCTGCCTGCAGTGTTTTATATTTCAGGGCAGATATGATTGGAGATTACCCTCATAGAGTTTTCCCCGGCTTTATTTGTTAATGTTAGTAAGAAAGCTCCATGTTTTCCTTATTTCATTCTCAGGCAGCACAACTGGTCTAGCTCAAGCCCTTTGAAAAAAACATAATCTGTTACAAAAACAAAAGTAGAAAGTTGTAGCTGGAACATCTTGCATTTCTCAAGGTGAGAAGGAGCTATAAAAAGGCTAAAAGGACAAGTTGCAGGCCTTTTCCTTTTTCATTTTGGTATTGCAATGATTTTATTAGTTTGCATGTGTGCCACCACAATGCAGAAGAGGATGGACTTAGAATTGTCCTTCTCATTATTCTGATGGAGACTTTCTAATTTTGAGGATAAAAACATACGTTTTGTTTTCATACCTGGTTTTAATGCATAAAGATTTTAGCAGCTTTGTTGTACAGCATTTACTTTTAAGCAAACAGTTCTTCTACAAGACAGTCCCTTAAAAGTTTGAATCTGTCCACATAGCAATGTATTTTTGGGTTTTAGTATTTACACTGATCTAAGGTTGTGTCAGAAGGAGCTGTCAACAAGGTAAGGTAACCAGAGAGATTCTAGCATCAGTTGCATGAATGTCATCCATCCAGGGGTTTTGATAGTGAAGATGCAAAAATTTAGGTTGGCTGTTAGTATGCATAGTGTGGCCATAGCTGTGCAGTCCCGTAAGTTGGGCCAGGGCTACCTCTTACCTTGAAACCTGTGCTAAATTTAGATTAAAAATTTTATCCTCAGTACAGAACAAAATGGTAGGTACATACATAGCCTGTATGTTGATAGGCTCTCCAATTTTCTGCATCTAAAGTGCAGTTTGCCTTAGTGTTTGGTTTTGACAGAAAAAGCCTCTCCTTATTCTACAAGACTGTTTATGACACTGACACAGGAGACTAGATTCCTGTAACTGCAGTGATGCACATCAGGAACAGTGGCTACAAATTGGCTTTTTGACAGTTACTGTTAGAACTATATTAATGAAGCAATCAGTATATGGCACAAAAATTGCAACATTTCTGGAACCTTAAATATAGCACAATACAAACCCAGACAAATACAATTCACTTGATCAGACAATTGAAGTAGCAGAGGTCTTTTTGTTTGTAGGATTAATTTCTACTTGTGTCAAAAATCAGAGAACAGCTATCTAACACGTACAGGCCAAATGATGTTAGCTGAGAATAGTACATTCACATTTTGTAATAACCACTGTACTATGTCATGGTTATCATCAACATTTTCTCCTATCAATCTTTTTATGCTACTAGCATAGAAGATAAATTTCATTTAAACAAGCAGAACTGAAGCATGCTTATACTTCTCCACTGTTGTATTTGCTGCTCATGTTTCAGGTTTTAGTGGTTATCTGGTTAGAAAAGCACATCCTTACTGATAAATAGGTTAAAAAATCTAATCAAAGAAATTAAGCAAATAGTCTAACTTCCCATATTCATTACTAATTTTCCCATTGAGTGTAGAAAGACTTCTTTCCCTTCTAATATGTAAGACACAAACTTCAGATTTCTGAAATGCTCTTTGCTTTTATCTGAGGAAACTGCTCCTTTCCTTAGAACTTATAAATCTGTGGCCTGGTCATCATTCATTTGCTCATAAAGGAATGTTTAGAGAAATTCATTATAATCCTTTTAGGGGGACTGAAAGTATCAGAATGTGCTTTTTTTATATACTACAGAGGGTGGTTGCAGTTGTGCTACCAAACTCCAGAGTATTTGAACTGCTTACAAAGAACTTGAATGACTTACTTGTGAAACTGGCTTCTAATGTGCACCTTTACTCAGCAGTTTTATCCTACTTCAGCTTTCCTTTGATTTGCTGAATGTGTTCAACCTGTCTTATTTTTAGAGGTTTCTCGATGAGTTTTCAAATTCTAGTCCAATTAATTTCTTGCTTTGCCTTGACAGAGTTTCACATTGAACTGTACATCTGTCTTATTGTTCATTGACTTAAAGAGTAATTTTCAAGACTAAGACTGGAAAGGACTATGGTAATCATCTATTTTTACCTCCTTCATAAGATTCAGCCCATAGCATTATTTCCACCACTTAAACCCATTACAACACCTCTATACATGTTTCTAGAAGCTTGACTTCAATGAATAAAGATTTAATATAATGACATTTCTTCTTAGTTTCAATTAAACCAACCTTGAATTAACAAATATCATAATGGTTAATGCAACTGGATTAAACAAGCTAAAAATTAAATCTATTTTAATTTAAATTTCTGAAAGTAATGTAATTTGCAAAAGGTCACACTTAGGAGCCATTATGACATGGAATAGTCTTAAGTTTCTATGTTTTTCTTCCCATGTTTTGAGTCTTTGGACAACTTCAGATTGCATAGTCAAGGTATGTTTTTAGAGCACTAGATCTGTTCAGTTTGGATCACAGAGGTTTTTGCTCTGCAGAGGTTTTCCTAGTACTTTCATTGCCTAGTAGCCACACAATATTTTTTATGGTGTTGTCAAACAATCCTTCTGATAGTACTAATGGCTATTTCCCAACCCACAACAGTATCATAAAGAAGCCTGTGACAGCAAATCCACCATCTTTTATGATCTTAAAATAGCTGTCACATATGATGTACCAAAGAAAAGTACATTTTATTATTTTATCTTATGGGTCAGAAACCACAGAATGATTTGGTTCAAGGAGAAAGGGTGAAGTTAAGGACAAAGACAAGACCCGGCTGATTCTGTGCCGCTGATCTCCAGCTGCGTGAACGTTCCCAGACTAAAGTTAAAACCCAGACTGATAGGGCTGCATATGCTTCTGCTGCACTCAGAAGACGATGCGTATGTACTGAGATGGGACTCTGAACCAGCACTGTAAGACTGAAATAGTAGCTGGAGATGTTGGCAAAAGAGGAAGACTTGGTTTTCTACATGAAACACTTTTTATTTAAAAATGGTGAATTAACATATTTGGAAAGTAGCAGACCCGTGTACAAACTTTCTTCACCTTTCTTCATTCTTTCACCTTTATCACAAACCTGATGTACATAGACTCACCAGACTGAAAGAGCCTGGTGATTCAGCAATCTTGTGCATGGCACGCAATGCTTTTAAGCTTTTTCTTCCGGCACTAGATAGGAATCTGTTGAGTTTGGACTAAACATGAAGCAGTGCAATCTCTTTCAATCTTTCTGTTTGCCAATTGACACAACAGCTTTATGAGGCAGGAACTGTTCATCTCACTGCATCATGTCTGAAATTACATGCCACTTCTGATTAAAGCAGGCAAGAAAGAGGGACTGTCAGAAAACACAAACGTAACACAAGTCATGTCAGACAACACTAGACAATAGAAAGGATGAGAACTTTAAATTATCTACTGTGAATGTCTATGCAAACTTTATCTCACAGTGGGTAGTACTTAGTCAAATTGTTCTTCCTCATTATAGAATTATCAATTCTTGCAGCTGGCTGAAGTCACCAGTGGCCACTCCCAACCAAGTGTGAAAATACAAGCCTACACTGAAAAAAGGCTAGCAGGATATCCCAATGCATCTGCAGCTTATTTTTAATTATTAAAATATTGCAGGTCCAAATATTTTAAAAAGGACGAAGTCTTTCCAGTCCAGCACCTAAAACCATGAAACTGATTTTAAAATTGTAAAAACAGTGGAAGTGTGGATACCTTTTCACTGCATTCTGGTTTTTGAGTCAGCTGCAGAGGGAACAATAACTCTGCAGAGATTGCAGTCAAGAGACATGAACAGCTGATGATTTAAGTAAAAAAACCACACTAGTATCTGAAGGGTCACAGTAGAAGGTTGAGACTCTGAAACATTAACAAGAATCATAGATGACTCCTACTCACTCTTCAGCACAACAGTGCACTACTGCTACTGTTGTCACTCGACTGTTTCTCCAACAGAGGAATCCTTTTTGGTGAGAAGAAATCTTTTAGCCCATAGTAAATGTTGCATTTTGAGACATCAGTTTACAGCTGTCAGGAAAGTAATAAAATTAGAGGGAATTGAAGATCTGCAGATGTTTCTGATGACATTATGCAGATCCAAAGACTGTACTGTATAATATTTATTTTTTAAAAAACATACCACAGGCCCCAAAATATGCTTACCCGCTGTACACAGTACATTACTCAAAAGGCATTTAGTGCAATAATTAGGTTCCAGAAACTAATATGAGACTAATCAGTACCCCTATTTGCTAAAGAAATGTTTAAATCTAAACCCCTTGCCAACCTAGCTTTCATCTTCTCTGGTAGTGGTGACAGTGCTCTTTACCTACCTTATAACATTTTGCAGTAGACTCATGCATATGTGTGCAAGTAATGGAGGTTTGAGAGAAAATTATAGAAAATAGCAGCAGAATGGGTCATTCATTACCAAGATAATACTATGAGATTAAAATAGTTGCTTTAGAACACAGAAAAAAAATGTTGTTTCCTTGTAAAAAACTGCCTTGTTAATTTCTCCCACATGTCCCTCTTTCTCATCAGCCCTAGATGCCACATGCCTGCCTTCTGCAAGCTTGGTATTCATTAGTACTGAAATGTTGGTATTAGTGAAAAAATCAGGCTGGAGAGGTTCAGGAATTGGAACTGGAGCACTGGTCCCTGTGCTGGGTGCTTCATCCTGCAAAAAGCAGTTGCTCCATTGGACCTTAGATTTGGAAATTGGTGCAATATTGTCAAGGCATGAAGTTATATCGTGAGTCAGGGATTTTTCCATTGGTTTGGATTTCTTCCAGATGTTTTGGTTTTCACTGTGCATCTGGAATATCCAGCCAGTGCTGGGGCAAGTAAGTGTCAGAAGCAAGTTAGGTTAGGAGAAGGAACAACCATTCTGCGAGCAGAAAGTTTCTGTCCTCTGGGCATCTGATCTTGTAGGAAACATTGTCCTACCAGCCAAAGCAAATATCATTCAGCTTTTGGGCAAGATGTAGAAGCATGACCCTACCCACCTATCCTCAGTAAAAAGCTTAGGTCTTTATCTAGCTTGGTTAACTAAGGAGCTTAAGCAAGCACAACATGACTTTACACAGAATATGTGAGTGAAGAACTTGTCCAGAAACTGCTGTATGCAGCTGGTACAGAATGGCTGATTCCAGTCCCCTGACCTGCTGCAGAGAGAAAGCAGGTGCTTGAAAAAGGCACAGCTCTACACCATTAACTTCTGGTGTTTCTGAAAAACTAGAATATTGATGAACCACATGCACCAAACATATCTGGTGCTTCATGATATTTACCATGAGCCTGCTTGCTTAAGCTACTGTGAACTTCTGAATCAAGAGTCTAGCACCAGGCTTCCAGGGGTACCCAAAAGATGGATTTCATATCCTAACAAGAAGATCATACTTTGGATCAACATTAGTCATACCTCTTTTTACCAAACATGCTATCTACTACGAGGACTGTATACGTATAATGTACAAAGTCTAATCTCTCTATTTTCCCTGAGAAAGCACGCCCCACCACCACTCCTGATTTGTTAAGCCAGTACTTCTGCACCATTATATTACCTGGGACCACAGATCTTGGTCCAAGGATCTGAGACATCTCCTGATGGGTATTTTGTCATCACAAGCACCTCTTTGTCCTCAGTTTAGGAGGCTGAGATGAGTCAGGTAACAGAATATCACCCGAAGGCTGTGGCTTTATTGTGGTTTTCTCTAAGTAATTGGATCAAGAAAAAAATTCCTTTTATTTCTTAGCGTTACCAATGTGGACAAGTGTCCACTTGTACGTCTAACAGCAAAATCTACTCAGGTAACTTGTAAAATATTATGTGCAGCAATGGTGTTAAAGCAATTGCTCATAATGTACAGCTATTCATCCAAGACAGAATTTTCTGAAGTTTTTTTATTACCCTCTGCATACTCTGACCTAGCAGGATGTAGCGAGAGAATTAAACTGAGCAGACTGCCAACATACCTGCTAATTAACTTTGTTTAACTTCCTCCAGTATTAGTCTATGAGCAGAATACAGTTTTCAAGAATTAGGGGTATAAGATCTTTAAAACATCGTTAACTGTTTCATTTTTTAACTGTTCTGCATTAGCTGAATTACTTTTGAACCCCGTGGATTTGTTTGGACTTCACTAGGGCTGATGCTAGTAAAGAGGTGCCCTGTGAGGCTTCCTTTCTGTAGGCAAGACTCTCATATTAACATCATATTCCTAGCTCAGTTTAAAAGGAGGGATGCTGAGCTTTACAGAGCAACACCACAAAATAATTCTATAGTAGAAACATAAACCAGGAGGTCAAGCAGATTTGCTTCAACTCAGGGAACACAGGCTGATCTAAGAACAAGCAAAGACCAAAAAAACCCTGCTTTTCACATAAAATTAGGAAAGGAGCAGGTCCAGCAGTACTCCCTCTGTCTTGCTCATTGAACAATCTGCTTATTTATATTACTGCTGATTCTGCCAAGAACTGTCCTGTAATTCCACAGAAATCAAGGATAATTTTAACATTTTTCATAGATCACTAGACAGGTTGGACTTTTATCTTTTCTGGGGAAGTTGTGCATTCAAAACAGCTGTACTGTGGCAATACAACTGCATTCATTTTCCTTCCCAGAGAGAGAAACTTTCTCTAGCTCTAAGAGAAATTATTCCCCATGGAGATAACTTTTGATAGTACTAAGAAACACTTGTCAAACACAGTGGGGAGATCTTAAACAAAAACGTACAGGCGGTAATTTAAGAATACCAGAGATGCCTTCATCAAGCAGGGAGAGAAGCAAGCTAGTGTTAGTAGATCTGTGCTGATACTCATATCTGGTTCAGTATTTGTCAATTTGGGTACCAAAGTATCTGTTCTTTTAAACTGATGGAAAGTTGCTTATGTCCATGTATCACCTTCAACAGCACAGCAATATCCTACATGTTCTAGGCACAGTGTAATTTTCTTCCTTATGCAAGCCGCCAATTCTTTGCAACAGACTGTGGTATTGTCAGCTTGCTTATGCTCCGAATACCTTGTATCTGTTTTAGCATTTTTGCTACCATGCTACTTCAAGTTGGCATTCCAACTCCAGATAAACCTGGAATATTACTCAGATTCAAAAATCCAGAAATATCATATTATTTTACTATTTACTTATCTGCTTTTATTTTTTATTTGATTTCTATTGCTTTTATTTTAGATTTTACAGTAATAGGTTTGTAGATCTATAAGTCAGTAAACACAGAAGACCTCCCCCACTTACAGAAATGCTAAGTTCAGCAATGAATCAATGTGATTTCTTTTCTTAAACTAGTGCTTGGGTACATTTTCCATTTTGAAGCAAGGACTCTGGTTTAACTGATGCACTAACAGAGTCCCCAAATCTCGACAGCACATAAAGTGAGCCAGAACAATGAATCCAGGCTAACTTTGAACTTGAAAATGCAGCTCTACTTTATAGTAAAAATCAAGCTTACACTCTTCCTGTTTTTATTCTAATTCACATCTCACCTTGCTCAGAGCCAAACCATACTAGTAGTAATGCTTCACCCAGTCCTCTCTTCCCAGGTATCCAGCTCTGGTGTGACTGCTCCCAATTTCAAGACCCCATCCTTTAACCAGTTGAATATAATTTAGGTTTACTACTACTCCCCTAGAGCCCTCTACACCCTCTTATTAAATCTTTTGTTTGGGTTTGTTTGTTTGTTGTGCTGGGGAACACTCCAGTACTGATGTCCTCAGGCTAGTTTGGCAGAAGATAAGATGCAGAGATAATCAGGAAGGCCTGGAAGCTCCTGGCTTTCCGAAGACCACCCCCTCATTAGCTTTCCACAGTAATCCCATTGCCCTGCTTAGGCATCCTTAACATTTCCCTCTCTGCTGCACTGAACTGTCCCTTACAAAAATATTCACTTGTCACTAAGCTAGCATCCTTTCCTGCCATACTGCACCTCTGAGATAAACCATCACAAAATAAATCAGTCCTCCTACAGTAACATTCCATATCAACAAATTCCTACACAAAAACTTCCACATTTCCCCTGAGAGGCCTATAAACCCCATAAGGAAACAAAACATGTGAGGTCCTCAATAGCCAAAACACCACAATGGTTGGTGCAAAGTTAACATGAATGTATGGTGCAATTTTGTTGGTGCATGTTAAAACAGAATTGGGTCCCAAAGTTTTTAAGTGCATACCTTGTAGATTGACATGGTATTTTATTGAGTAATCAGTGTTTTTTTCCTGATAACATAACTGTACAGAAAATACTTTTTGATGAGGGAAGTTAGAATTGTTATCTTTCAACTACACAGTGAACTGAGAATGTAAACAAATTACTGACATGAAGAAGCAGGGTAAAAACTAACATCTTGCCAAGGACACCGCTAGGGAATTTTTGTACTCATCAGTCCCTACTTCTCTTTTGTAACAAAAATCTCTTGTCTTCTACAACAGGAGGAGGAAACTCAAGTCCTGGCTGCAACTCTCCACCAGATACAAGACCAGGGAAAAAAGGGTGAGACTGAGCATTGACTGGGTGTCTCTGTTCAGTGGTCAGGGCGAATCAAAACACAGAGAACTGAATTGTTCTCTGTTACTCCCTCCAGCCCTCCAGAATTAGAACAGGTTTAATGGAGCAGGGAAGGGGTAATAACAAGTATGAAAGCAATGAAAATGTAAATATATATTATATATATATATACACACATACAAAAACTTGTTAATGGTAGCTGATGTAAGAGTTTGAAGGTCCCTCGTGGCAAAGCCAACATGGGAAAAAGGGCCAGGACTCTTCTCAGGAATGGATAGAGTCGGATTCTGCAAAGCACATGACAGGCTGAAGACAGAGAACCAGGAGCTTCCTTCCAAGATGTCCACTGGAAGAGAGAAAGAAGCCAAGGCCAAACTTTCCTGCCCTTCTGGTGTTCTATAGGGTATGGCAGAAAATGGGAGGGAATACTGAAGTCATCCGACCCTTCTCTGTTCTGACCCCTGGATCTCCTTGGTGTCCTAAGTAACACCTTCTGTCTCTCAGGCTTGGCCAACAGAGGTCATCACATCAATGCCATAAAATTAGTTCTTGCCCCTCAAACCGTAAGACTGGGACAGTGGTGACACCTAAAATAATGAAACATTGGTGGGGGTGAAAAAAATAACTGTAAATCTCTGTATTTAAAAGGTTCCCAATTTCAAAGAGATATATTAAGAAACATAAAAGAAAAGAAGAGACCTGGATAGTAGGACAAGGATAACAGGCACCATATACAGAAGGTAAGAGATAAAACCTTAGTGTGTCCTCCTGCAGGGCCACCAGTTTTCCCATTGAGGTCGTGTCACAGTTCTTGCTGACACCTTGCTGACACCTTGCTGATACACCTGCTCTACCTCAGCATTTCTCACTTAAACCCAGCACTGCCCCCTCAGAGGCAACCCCAACTAAGACCCTGGTGCTGCAGTGCCTCAGTCTTTCTCACCCTAGCCCCAGACTCTGTCCCAGGGTCACCTCAGCGTTGGTCCTTAGACCTTTGGGCAGCCCAGGGCAGGTTCCTGCCCCTCCATAGCCATGGAGTGTTTCCTACATCAGGCCCGATCCAGCTGTGCCAGTGTGGCACCCTGTGGGAAGGGGTAGCCCCCACCATGGGCCTGAAGAGCACTGGGTCCACACCTCAACCCTGATGGGGATCTACAGCTTGTGCCCCTGCTTGCAGAACTCCAGTCTCTGAATCCCCCATGCAGGCAGGGACTGTGCCTCTTCGCTGTTCCCAGCAGCCTGTCCACAAGCCAGCCACCACAGGCTCCAGTGCCACAGAGATGTCCTCTCATTGCCACTTCCAGGTACCCTCCAGTGCCACTGCCATGTTTCTATTTCTTTGTAAATAAGGCAATTTTATGTTGGAGTCATGTTATTCAATTGTAAATGCAAAGCACAGAACATTTGTTTATTCTTACTTCTTAATTTATTTTGCAGAAGAGCTGAAATAAGCGAATTCTACATGTCAAGAAAGGGCCTTCATACCAGGCACCAAATCTACTTGCAGAACGGGCCAGAATCAGCTCTTGTGGTAAGAAAATGTGAAATTTTTATACATTTGATTTAGGTCTCTCCTATTCCTTGCCTATACCTGTTCTAAATGTGAAGTCACTAGAGTTCAGAGAGCTTTGTAGTGGCCAAAGATCTTCCTCTCTAAGCAGTTATAAAAATGGCACCAACGGGATTTACTTTTAATGTGGATAAACAGCATGCATTTCCTTCTCAAAAGCTGCTGAACCATCTGGGCTGAGATTTCCCTCCTCCAAACCTCTATGCTTGAGGCAAATACTTAAGTGGAGAATTTTAGCTTAAATAATTGCTGATTAGCAAAAGCATCCACTATCAGGGGAAAAAAAACCAGTCAAGGCTCTTATAATGTCTGGTAATTTTGGTAAATGTTGATAATACAGATGAGGAAGAGTATAGGACAAGAAGTAGGAAGTGCCCTTGTGTAGAAAATCAGCTGGAGATCAGGCAAGTCCTCATCTCTGGGTACATAGTTTGTCATGTTCAGAAGAGAGAGTTAATGGTGAGCAGCACTTCAGTTTTCTTAAGTGTTTAATTTTCTCCCCTCCAAGGTTTATTACTCTTTTTCTTTCATTCTGCAGCCTGCTGTAAAGGCTATGTTGTTGAATTGCAGTCTACCATTTACAGGAGGACATCATATAAGCTAGTCTAAATCATCCATATTAAGGGTAATGACCACAGCCCACTAAAAACATACTTGTAGTAACATTGGCCATGTGAAATACCACTGGCTCTATTACCTTCCCTCTGAGTTTCTGTTATTTTCATTATTCATTGTGGTTGCTAGACCAATAGGTGCATTGATTGATTTGCACCAATGTGGTGTTGAAACTGGACCTTTTCCCTTATACTTTGTTTGTTTTTTTCATTGTATCATTGACAACAGAATGCTTCCTACTTTTGCTCTTATATGATGGCTCAGAAATGATGGTGATGAAAGGATGTGTGCAACTGCTAAGCACACTACAGGAGAGGACTGAATGTAGGCACCAGCCCTTAACTTAGCTCTCTTGTTTTGTTATCTTCTTAGGTGTATACACAGAAAATTAAAGCAGTTTTTCAATAAGGCTGTGAAAAAATATTCCTACCAACCACTCTAATAGAAGAAAAGAATGATGTTTCACTAGAGGTTAGCATGAAGCATCATCAGTGGCAACTCTAACACATTTTGACTGGTGAAGGTCTCAGCAAAAAACTTAATGGTAGATTTGTGCACAAGCACAAGTCTGTGCATGTGTAACACAATTGGTATTTCAGTGAGCAGCACACAAAATAAGACCAGTGTGTGTTATTCCAAACAGTAACACAATCACAGAATCACAGAATTACAGAATCAATAAGGTTGGAAGGGGCCACAGTGGGTCATCTGATCCAACCTCTCTGCCCATGCAGGGTCATCCTAGAGCACACGGCACAGGACTGCATCCAGACGGTTCTTGAATATCTCCAGTGAGGGAGACCCCACAGTCTCTCTGGGCAACCTGTTCCAGTGTGCGGGAACTTGCACAGCAAAGAAGTTCTGCCTCATGTTCAGGTGCAGCTTCCTGTGCCCGTTTCTGCCCATTGCCTCTTGTTCTATTGGTTGGCACCACCGAAAAGAGGCTGCCTCTGTCCTTTTGACACCCACCCTCTAGGTACTTATACACATTCATACATTTTGAAAAACATAGAAAATAGCCATTACCTTGTAAAAGGTGCTGTAATTTTCTCTTACATGCCCCTTTTTGCACTAAGACTGAATTGCCACATGCTCATATTTGAAAGATTGGGGATAGCCAGAGAATTCCCTACTGAGAGATACTGTGCAGGTGGATAAACATGCGAAGAATCTATCATGCATTTAAGCACTAATAATACTACATGTGGGTACATGCTGTAACTTTCTACATCTTGCATTTGTTGTGGTATGTTTCCTCCTTTTTTACAACTTGTGTTGTGCTATGTGCATGTTACTATTAAGATAGAATGACAAAGAAAGATTTTAGTGAGGTGTATGAAGTTCTGCTGGGTTGGACCCCACCATTCCCAAGGCAAGAGCTACCGCTCTTCTCTTTGTCTGGCTCAGCATCTTTCTCCTTCTCTGCATCAGTTCTCTATAGCAATAATAGCCCATCTGGACATACTAACAAAAAAAAATTCTGGGGCTGCACTGAGACTAAACTGTGATAGACGAACATGCTATGGCTCCTTCCTGGTCTGAGCATGCCCTTATGTCATGCCCCAATAATGTCATAAAGAAAAACCCACCAAAATACAGGGCTAAGAGATGTTTGTGCATATCCACACATAAACATGCTGACATGGCAGGGGTTAGGGTATGACTCAAAAATAATTGTGGCTCCACCAGTTTAGATATAAACTGTACAATTTAGTGCATGTTCTTCTTGACCGTTTAACACTCCTAATTCCTCTCTGAATGCCAGAGAAACCTGAGGACTTTTGCAGGGTAGAAAACCCTAGAATATCAGTGACTTTTCTACTGACTGATACTAATATGATCCTCCCCACATTCATGGGTTATCTTATTTTTCAGGCAGAAGAAACAGTGTGGTTGTACTGCACATGGGATTTATTAGAGGAGCAGTGCAGGGACAGTGGCAGCAGCAGGAGCAACAATGGGAAGTTCATATTGTACCAATTCTTTTATTTTCTGTTATTGGAGGAAACTTACTATTAGATGCTCTGTTTAAAAATATCATCATGTGAATGAAGATAATTTTGAAGCTGACAGGAAGAATTTGCCCTTTCATTAGGAACAGGCCAGAAGTTCTCAGGTAAAGGACTACTTCATAAGAAAATGTTGTTATACTATGTGGGCCATATGGGGGTTGTTAGCTATGATTGCAGAGTACCCAGGAATACTCAGTGCATGTGTCTTCCAACATAGCCCGGGGAGATTTACTTTCATTAGATACAATTCTGTCTTTTCTGGGAGTAAAGCAGGTATACAAAGCAGGTGCTGCAAATAAAGTGTCTTGCAAACACTCTAGGAAATTCACTGGAAAATGATTTTTTTATTGGAAGAGAAATGAATCATTGCCATTGTCTTTATCTCTGGTACATGTATGTGACTATTCTGCAGAATAAACCTGGGTGCATGTTTCCTCTGCCTGTTTGATGTTTCCCTTCTCATGTGATACACACCTGGGGCTTGATTCACCTTCTGTGACATCCATGGAGCTAGATAAGAGCCTTACAAGGCTCATTCGCAACTGGTATAGGTTATTTTAAACAACGTAAAAATAATATTCATCATAGCTTAGATGATTTTTCTAAGGCATCAAATACTTGATAACTTAAATAAAATTATGTGGGCTATCTTCATGATAGTTTTAATAGAGCTTCCCCTCCCAAGAGAAATTTGGTGGTTTATGTTCTAGTACAAGCAGTAGAGTTGCATTAAACAGAGAACATGATGTTCTTCTCTGTGATGACATACTCTGAAAATGGATGTTAGCCTTTGTGCTTAGAGAAGGTGTGAATTCACTTGATTTATTTCAAACGAAGCTCAGTATGTGGAAAAAGCTTGGCATCTTTGCTTGGAAACAGGCTGAATTGCAACCTTTACTTGGCTTGCACCATGGTGCCAACATGCTAAAACAGATAGAAATACTGTGTAGCAAAAGATGCATAAGAATAATAAAATAAACAGTGTGGCATTATAAATGATGGCATTTATTGTACACTTGACAAATAAGAGGGTAACATTCTTGCCGTCAGCAGACTTGCAGGGCCCTGACACACTCTGTATCCACTGTGCTGTACCATGTGCTTACCCTGGCAGCTGAGGGGGAAGCATCAAGCAGTGCTCTGTTGTACCTCCTGCACAGCAATCAAGCTGGTCAGCAAAGCTTCTCCAAGCAAATCTTGGCTGACCTTGCCATTTCAATTCAGTCTTTTTCTGCAAAAGTTACATCAAATTTCCCACAAACAACACAAAAATTACAAATGGTGCTTCATTGAATGAATGTGTATTTGTTTTATAAAACTTCAGAAATTGCACCAGAACAAATTTCATTACATTCTGTGATTAATTCATGACATGTAGAATTGCATGATATGGTATCATTTTTATGAAAGTGTTTGAAACAGCAGTAATTAGTATGGTATGGTATGAAATATATTAGAAGAAGCATATCGAAAGTGCAATGCTTCTTTTTAATTTGGTTTTAGTTTGTTTTTTGTTAAGTATTAGATGAAAGTACATCTCACTTTTTGTGAGAAAGATATTTTTTAAATTGGCTTTGCTTCCATTTACAAAGAAATTGATAATGTGAAAAATTTTCATGAAATAAAAAAATCTGTGTTTTAACCAGTTCTAATACCAATAATCCTTAAAAATGGAGTGTTGATGAATAGCTATATAGAAAAGCCAAATTAACCCCCAGAACATTCTGTTAAAAATATTATTCTGATTTAAAAGCAAAGGAAAGTAAGACAAGTGAAACCTTACTTTATCAAACAAACATGAGCAATCCCTGTGATTTCACCTGAAAAACTGGTAGAAATTTGGTGCAAATAGCTCAGGAAACATGAAGTTTCCAGATAATACAGTTATATGACGTGTTACTGGCTCAGAATTTTATAGTAATTGTACTAATTGATGCCTGCTTTAACAGTAAGAGTTTATGTCTAGCATTAAGAATTATTCTTCAAGAAAAGTTATTATTCCTAAAGAAAAGACAATCCACATTTGTATATGAACACAAAAGACATTAATGGGCTGATAGTTTGTGTGAAAATTGTTATTTCTGTTAGAATATCTTTCAAAAATTGTGTCAGTATGAAGAATGGTTTCTATTTTATTATCCTAGGTTTTGTAACATTCTTTCAAATGCTTCCCCTCATATATTGATGGATTTTCTTTTAATATCCCTGAAGCTAAAGAAAGATTTCTTTTCCTGCAATTCCCATTAGGATTTCAGAGGAAATGTTTTTGTTATAGACACTTCGAACAAGTGATTGTTTCCAAAATATTGTCTTCAATGAGCAAAGGAAAAGAGAGACAAAGATTTAAAGCTCTGTGGACACAAAGCAAGTTGTTGCAGGTATTTAAAGTTATAAACAATTAAGAGCCATAAACGATATGACATTACTCCAATTTTGAATGAGAACTATACTGTTCCTTATAAAACCAGTTCCTCTACAAAATCTAATTTCTTTCCTTGAACAGGAATGTAGAAGACATCATCCCCACATGTTTTAAGTGCTTTTTACAAGCACTTTTAAACCCACATAGTACTGCAATTAACCAATTGCATATTAATTAATTTCATATTGTAAAGTTTTTTCAAAATCATTTTCTAATGCAAAAATTGCAACAGTTGAAGACAAGAGGCATCCAATGTTATCATAGTAATGGCTACTTTGTGCGCTCTGTTAAATAGTACATGGTAGGACTTATTTTCTTGCTGTCTTGTTCTATAGTAGATGGAACACACCAACAGAAATAATCAAAAAAATAATAGGGATATGACTTAGGGATTCCTTTGTAGCCTTGGCTTTATGATGACAAGTATAGTGTCTAGGTTTATCCTTTAGAATAGTTCTGTCAGATAAACAGTATATCAATAATGGATTATTTTCTTGAATTTCTAGAAAGCAAGCTGGCTAAAAGGCCTGAAAGTCACTGTCTATTCCATTTAGGCCATTTCACTCTCATGTTTTAAAAGAGAATATCACTAAAGTTCCTGCTAGGATTTTTGCTTCCCTCTCCTACTCAGTAGGAATGCTTCCACTGGTCCTGAAGTAGATTTTAGAAGGACTCACAAGGAATAGTAGCTGCTCCTCTCTCTGTAAAAGCCAGGCTACTTTGACCTATGAAGTGACCTAATTTTTTTTCTCTTTCTACATATCCTTCTTTTGAACTTCTAGGCAAGGATGACAAACATTTACACTATCAGTTAACAAAAGGTCCAATGCTCAGGTGTGGGGAAAGGTAGTTATGTTAACTTTACAAATTAAGCCTCTCCATTTCCCTCACCCAAGCCCTGGAGGCACCAAATGTTGGATTGTCAAATACAGGAAAATATCTTTGTTCTGCTCCCATGTGCAACAATGGAACTTCGCCGGGGGTCATCACGTTAGTAGACTAGATACTTTCAAAAATAATTGAGTCAATGTATTATATCAAACACATTTTTCAGTTAGACTAAGGGATGAGATTTGCTCAAGAGGCCTTTCTAAACTAAACCATACAAAAGCCTTTTCTACCACCATGCAGATTTAAAAGAAATGGATAACTAATATAGAAGAAATGCACTAGCACCTTTTTTTATTCAGGTGGCTATAAAGCTAACGATCTTATCTCCTATGAATAACTTGTACAAAACTCTTTTGAAAGGGCTGCATGATTTTTTACTATGTTCAAGGACATTCAACTAAGGAAAATTACTGAAAAATTTTATCATACATTTTTTATTTCTCTTTAGCAGCTGTATAAAATGTGCAGAAGAAATCTAAACACTGTGGCAACAGGATATATGTGCTATGTTTTTGAACTCTCTTCTTCATTTAGATACACTTCTTCATTTAGATACACATTTAGATACATTTAGATAAATTTGATAAAATTAATCATGGTATAAAGTGTCACACTTTGAAAAAAATAGGCAGAAAGGGCCATTTCTGGTATCTTATCTGACTCAGAGCAGAAATCTAGTATAATAATATAAAATCTAATAACTCATATAATGAGCATTTGTTCAATAACATTAGCATAACAGGTGATTACAAAATTGGTCCTTCTGCAGGTCAGTCACATTGTGTCCTCTCCATAGGGAGTGAGATTAAAGAGAGGGCTCACAGTGACCAACTTCAAATTCAGGAGACTCATCCTTATAAGTTAGCTCTCCAAGCTTCCTTTCCATTCCTTGACTTTGCCTTTGCCTTTGCCCTTGTCCTTGTCCTTGCCCTTGCCCCTCCTCTTCCCCATGCTCCATAAAGAACTTTTTTATAACAGGCCCAGTAAAACTGTTATAACTATACCTCCCACGCTCCCCCATGCAGTTCACCAGGGAAGTCAAATCAAAAGATTAACAAACCCAGAGCAAAATAACTCCAGCAAATCAAAGTACTCCTAGTGGGAATATATTGCCAATAGTTCCCTGCTTGATAAAATAAGTGGCTCTGTGTGAGGAGCTTTCTGGGAGCAGGTCCACTTCTTTCCATGGTGTGACACCAAGAGGGAAGGGGAAGACACTTAGGTAATTCTGACACAAGGCCCCACTATACTCGGTGAGACCACTGACTTGGAGGACAGCAGAATTTAAAAGGAACCAAGATTCTAAGGTTCATAGACATTCATAGCTATAATTAATATTTTCTCAGCGGTTATGCATTTTTCTTAACCACCTACTTCAAAGATTATAAAAGAAAGTCAAGTACTTTCTTAGAAAATATCCTTCCAATTACTCACTCTTCAAATCACTCACTATCACACAGTTTTCTGAAGTGGATCTAAAACACTAGGTGTGTTAGTATGAACATTGCATTTGAATTTCAAATAAGAAATTCCTCTTCTTCAGTCTGAGGGGAATATATTGATTTTAAGATAAACCCTGCCTGAGGAGAGAAGACAGCCCAGTAGGCAGCACAAGGAATCAGCATAGGCATGTTAATAGTGCAATTATTATAATCCAGCAAACAAGACAGAGTGAGCAAAATAATTATCAAGATGAGAAGAAGCTGAAACTGGTATTTTGCTGCCACAACTACTGCTGATATAATTCATGTTCATGAAAAATCCTTTAAACTGGAAACTGAAGAGGCAATTTAGGTATGAGTCCCCAAAAAACTTAACTCTTTACAGCCTGAGAAGATGATGTGGTGAGGAAGAATGGCATCAAAATATCACCTTGTTCCAATTTTGCTCTCGGCTGGGTAGGTGAAAGACAACTGGACTGATGGTGCCAGAAGGCAGCATCATTACAAAGAAGAAATAAAGCTGGTGACTTCTGCAAATTGCTTTTGAAATCTCTTAACTCTTGAGTGGTAATCACACATCTGCCCACAGGGCTTCACTTGGTGAATTGTTACCATAGCAAACATTGGTATTAGACATGCACGTAGCAGTGTTCACACACATTTTTTTTGCTTGAAAAAAGCAGAAAATGCATAATAATACTTTGTGAATTATTTTCATATTACTGCCAACAGTTGTAAAACAAGACACAAGGGAAATGTAAGCACTTTTTCAACAGTTTTCTACTGTCTGCAAGGTGAAGGCTGGGACAAATTGAGGCAGTCTTCGAATTACACTTCCCATTTGAGGAAATCTCAAACTTCTCCTCTTCAAAGCATGAGTAGTTATAACTAATGGTAAGTCTTGGCTTCCAGGTGTTTGCTTGTTTGTTTGTTTTTTTCCTTCAGCACTCCTTTTAACTTAAAAAATATGATTATGCATTATACACAAGAGCTACACATGATATAGCTAGGCAAAAAAATGTAGGTTAAAAATAACACCTGCAGTTATGAAGTTATGCTTGCATTACAAATGGAAGTTTGTACTTTTGACAGTAAACTGAAAACTATCCATAGTTTCTTTTGCTAGGGAAGTATCACTGAGTTATACTGATTTTGATTTCTCTTGCCATGTCTTTATGCCTTACAGATTTAATGGATATAATTGACAAAACATATATCCTCCCCGATAAAGAGATTTTTAGGGGGTTTTAAACACAAAACTCTCACTGTTTAAGGCTGTAGGATTAAAATATTCTCATGTTATTTTGTTATACTTAAGAAAGTTCCAAGAAACCTCCAGGAACTCCACAGTTCTCTCTGTTGTTTTTCAACTAGTCCTGGTGATAAGAAAATGGAAGAATAAGAATCTGGAAATAGAGGACTCAACTGTAAATTTCAATATAATTCTAATTGGCTTTAGATGGCTGGACTGCATATTTAAATGCACGTCTGAGCAAACAGAGAAGACCATTTATGTAAAACAGTATAGGATAAACAGGAAAATTAATTTCATGAATGTCAATTCATGGCAACCTGTCTTCAAATGCAAGCAGCCTCTTAAATTACATCTGGTATAATTAAAAAATAGCTCTTTCTCTCTCTCTCTCTCTATATATATATGCACATATGTAGTTTATATATATACATATATTTAAAAAAATCTTACAAAATACTTCATAAAATGGGACAAAGTACAGAGGCAGTCTACTAGTTTAGCACAGACAAGTGATTCTATTAGCCAAGTAAAAGAGAACTCTTTTGAGTAGTGTTCTTCATAGTTTCCAAGGAAATAATGTTTATCAGAACAGCTCAGAGTTATAAACAAAACTGAAAATATAAATCCTGGACCCAAATTTTCAGTATCTCTCAAATGCAACATTTTCAAATCTCTGGAACTGTTGGGTTTGTGGGCAGTCAGATAATTACTGGTAGTACCATCCCCCCTGGGTTTCAATGCACAGAAAGCAGAAAAAGGCCTCGCAGCAAAGGAAGTATCCTTTATCTCATGCACCCCCTCTTTAATTTAAAGCACTTTCTCCCATGTATTTTTTCAGACACAAATGATTTTATTTGCTTATTTCTGATGAGAATCCAGCTGCAAGCACAGAAGGTTCCAGCAATTTTTCAGTGCTAGAAATAAAGATAATTTCTTGTCCATGTAAACATCAGTAGGACAGCATCATTTTTACCATTTCAGCTGTCATATAATCCAGTGCCTTTACTGAGTATTTATGAAGACCATTGCTACTATGTTGACAACTATGAAAATAATTGGTTAATGTGTAATTCAATAAGCCTATTTTATCTGTTCAAAGCAAAAATAATAGACTAACAATTCTTTAAATATGTTTTGGAACAAAAAATATGTAATGTATCACAGAAGCAGAAAGTAAAATTATGCTACTACTGATTTTCGCATGTATTTGGTTAAATCCTAATTCTTTGGCTTTAAACAGTGAAGTGTTGAATCTTTAGCGGGCTCTTTCATCTTCTCTCAAAAAATGAACAAGTATAGCCTAGAAGTATGTTGATAAAGTACGTTGTACCCAAAGTAGCAGAGTCAGTAGTTTACGGCTGTTTAAGAAGTGGTTTAAAATCTTGGTTGTAGAGGTCATCCAGTTTGTATGGACATTCTGTTGATCCAAATATTGTAACTGTAGTTCAGTATTGCTAGCTGAACCATGATGGGGTTGAACACAGGGCTGTCTCTTCCTACCAGATAGATTCCCAAGTCTTGCACAATTCTGCATTCTCCAGGGTGAACTTTCTCTCACTCATTCCTCAGCTGTCTTTGCAAGGAGATCGGCTTGCCAAGAAGGGCAACCCCGGGTCACCCGTTCTCTTTTGTGGGATATGGGCCAATGTAGGCAAACTACATGAGTACATGTATTCAAAATTTAGGAGACTGTAGCTGAATTTAATCTGATATCTATCAGGATGTATACAATTATGTAAACACTATTTTTTGGATAGTGTGAAATGAAAATGGTGTGTATAAAGCAGAAATAATTTATTAGCAAAAATATCAAATTGTTTAGAAATAAAAGAGTATATATATATATATAAAGCTAGACATTAATTTTCTTGGAGAATGTTTTACCTGTTTTTTTTAGTGCTCCAAACACTTTACTGGAGGTTTCATAAAATATCTTCCACATGCCTTGGTATAGCTCTGCTAGGGCTGACTGAAAAACTGAAAAGACTGTTCAATATACATTGACAGCACATAACCGAGTTCTCACAGTGACAAAAATGAATCATTATCTGCTTTTGATATTTTGTAGTTAACATACAGAAATAAATTTTGCTGGTAAATCAAACAAAAAGACTCATCTCAAAGATGACACTGTTAATTTTCAGGTATCCCATTACAGGAGGCAAGCACAGAGAGTAGGGAAGCAGTCTGGAATCTATCCATGTAATACACTGTAATTATAACTTGTGTGTCATCTTTCCAATAAGCTGTGTGTTTACAAGAAACTGTCACTGACTTTTGACATATGTGAGAGCAATTGGGTTGAACAGTGATTTTAACCTATGGGAACTTGAGAGTTTTTCTATTTACATTTTTTTTAATGTTTTTACTACTTTATTTTGTGGTGCATACCATCATTTGCTGTAGAGCTCTAACATGGGTGAGTAGTCTAGTTTCCCTTCACAGTCAGCAAAGAGAGTTGACCTCTGGATGTGATTTTAGAGTACTTAAATTCATCTTTGTCTGTTGTTTACTTACAGAGCTTAGATTCCCTAGTGAAGGCACTTAAATTAGGTCATTTCCAAGCATTAAAAAAATGCTGTGTCCTTAAAATTTCAATAGTGTATATTGATCTCATAACTAAGTGCAGATCTTGGTCAAGATTTGCTTTTAATCTTTTTCTGTCAAGGTGAGCAAGTCAGCAAGAGCTTTTAAGCAGTTTTTACCTCGTCACTGTATTTTTTATGACTGATTCACGTAGAATGAATAGAATCAGTGACAGCATACAGCCTTGTACACGGGAATGTACTTTATCAGAATACTGATATTCATATAAATTGCTGGGAAGCTCTTTTAAATACATCTCAAAAATATTTGCTTTTCTAACCCATTTTACCTGTTAGTCTAACTCATATGAGTAATGAGGTGATGTATAAAGAATGGCATCCTTAGCCGCTGATTTTGCCCTTTGCTAGGATACAAAGGATGCCTATCATGGTTCAGTATTTATATTCCTTGAGAAGGAAAGTCAACATGATGTGAGAATTTGGAAGAATTATATGAAAGAAAACATTGCAAATATCAGACTGGGTGCCTGAACTCAACCAATTTTGGTACTCAAGTCTTGAATTTTTAAAACTAGAGTCATAATAATGCAGAATTGCTTTATTGATTAATGGGAAAATTCCATAGGTAGTGTCTAGTCTGGTGAGCAGCTGCCAAGTCAGATACTCTGTTAAATTTTCATTCAGTGATTGAGTTCTGGGCAGCGGTCTTGGCAAAGAAGCCAGACCTCCATGGTTGCTTGTTCTTCAAATATCTTTTTAAAAAGTTTTTTGGTTTTTTTTTTATATTAATTTGATTTGACACTGTCTAGCATCTTATACTTATTAACATTTTTCTGCCATTGTGCTAAAAGTGATCTCAAACATTTCCATTTCCTGGACTGAAAAATAAGGGCACACACATGCATGCGTGCGCACACTTATGCACACAAACATACAGAAACAGGTCTCCATCCCCAAAACACTAATAAGGAGAATAGCTATGTGAAACCGGATGTTTCAAAGTTTAAATAGAGAATCACAGAACTTATTTGACACATCATGTTTAGATACTTTAAGTGTTCTCTAAGATTAGAAGTGTTGGGGGTTTTTTAATCAACTTTCTCTGAGAACCATGGACTAAGCAAAAGGCAAATAAAATTGGATGTTTTCAAAGAAGCAGTAATGAAATAATTATGATGAAATTCCTGCTGCTTCGTGACACTGAAAGGACTGTACCTTACCTTTCCACAGTAATTGCCTGCAATACACTGACCTCGAAGGTCCTTTCTAGACCTGAATTTCTTTATATAGCTGACAAAGAAATCAATTTGAATAATTTTCAATTCTGTTAATTATTTCTAAGCATCTTCCCAGCATTTGTACAATGCATGTGAAGGAGAGAAGGAAAATATTCGGTATTTTTAAGAAACAGACCCACAGCTCTGATTATTAATTTTCAGAGAAGTAAGCTTATTTCAAGCCATTATGAGTTCAAAGTAAATAGTGTCTGGGTTTATTGCTATATCTTTATTTTATGTAATTAATAAAGTTCAGTATGAAAGACCCTGACTTTTAATAATTCATTAAGTGAATCTAGAAATGTGAGAAGCTAAACATCATTATTTCCCACTAAGATGTATTTTTTTGGCACAGACTCTTAAGCAAATTTCAGGGATGATTAATAAGGGGACTCAGGCAAGTGCTGCTCAAATCTGTTTTTCTTATGAATTCACTTCTAAACACAACTTCAAATTGCTCAAGATTACTATTATGAAACTGCTTTTATTATGGAAGACTAGAAAGAGCTAAGATAACTATCTGATTATTATTATTTTTTACATGTAAAATAATAGCATCATCATTGAATAAGGATGTAAGTTACAAATAATTTGTTTAAATATTTTTTTATTTTTCAAATTTCCTTTCACTATTTCTCATTACTCTTAGTAAAGGAGATACTGAGGCAGATCAGCTGATAAGTGTAACACTTATTACCCCAAGCAAACCCATTCAGGAGGGATACTTGGGCTAATGAAATGTCAGCTGTAAACAACTGCTGCTTTAAAGTGACTGACAATACTTGTTCACAACAAGCACAGCAACAAAACCTGCTGCAGTTATTCTACTTCATATAAAACAGATTTATGTTTATCCTACGGAACTTAACTTCAGCCCAAATTCAACAACCTATTTAACCTGGGATTCAGACTAATTACTGCTCTAGAAAGGTGATTTTCATCCTGCATTCAGGAAAGAGTTACATTTTGGTTTTGTTATGGGACCAAGTAGCACAGCACAAGAGGAGCTGGTTGAACCAGGCAGTTAATGCTGTAGTCCTGAACTCCACAGTACAGACATTTCCAGTAGTTTTACCCTAATCCCACCTCAGTCTGGTGGGGGCACTGAATATCCATCAGTTGCCACAGTACATGGTGTGTACTCCGGACCATATCACACACCCAGCTCAGCTTCAGCTGGAAGGCAGCCCCCAGCCTCAACCTGAGTGGGGAGAACCGAGGTAGAGGAATGAGGATCAGCCAGGGATTTGCTAAAAAACCACACTCTTGATCAAAATCAATACACCAATGTAGATACAGCCAAAGTGAACCTCTGGGTTTCCTTGCAGCCTTATTTTATGTGTTTTCTATGTCCTTCACTGCTGTCCTTCAGAAGAATTTAGGCAAGAACTATTGGGAGTAAATTTCCAGAGCCTAATTTATGCAGGCTTAAATCTGTGGCTGAACTGTGTCTGTAACTTTAGGGCAAATAACCTTATCCAAAGCTATTTGGATACTCTACATTCTCCTACTACAGGAATTGTTCTTTGCATATAATTCTTTATCCAGTTTCTTACTTCATTTAAACTCACTGGTTTGCCCTTCCAACAGGTCAGCTCCTTGTCATCATTCAAGGAAATATTAGCCTTTAAAACATATACAAAAGACAAGCTATTGTGCAGGGATTTTAACAATTCTGTATGGACCTGTACTGCTAATTTTACTCAAGTTAATGACTCAGAGGTCTGGTGGAGTTGAAACTACTTCTTTTTTGGTGTGTGTGAGAGAAATTTAACACAGTAACTTTGAGTCCAGACATCTCAGATCAAAATATGTTTCTATAGCATGGCCAGCATGGAAAGAAGGCAATGTTTATTGCTTAAAAAATACATTTAAACATAGGATAAGCTGTTAAGTGATTGTCTGCCTTTGCATTTACAGTGAAAAACATCAGACCTTTCCCTATGTTGATTAATGATGATTAACTGAGCAACGGCATTTTATCCTTCAAGTATTTTTGTACTGGCCTGAACCTGACAGTTCAGTAGCATGTAAATTTACTTTATCCAAAAACTGAATTATTTTCTTAGAGGAAAATGCACAGAATCAGGAGATGGCCAAAGCAAGACACATTAATTGTGGAGTATTTCTTAGACTATTACTGTTAATTCTATAACCTTGTGAATAGAAACATTTTTGAAACTATTCTTTGCATGGTTTCTGATGAGAATGAATGTTTCTAGCACAAATCTTAGTACCCAGTTTATCATTTAATCCAGTAGATTGGCATTGCTCTAAATGTAGGATTTGACTCACTACCTAAAACTATTTAAGATACTGTCAAGTTTTACACTAACTACAATATTATGGTAATTTCCATGATACCTTGTATTTCTGTGCATTTTGTGTATAGCCTCAGTCAGATAAATAATGTTAATAGGGAATGCAGGCATAAGGATGCTACTCTTGAAACAACTGCTGTCTAATGAACTAACTCATGGACTGGGACTAGTCCTGACTCTGGCATGAACTGCTCCATACGTAGCCCACAGGCAAAGCACAGTTTAAGTCTTTATAGATCATTGTTATATCTCAGCCCGTCACTGATATGGAAGCAGATGGGTTCTTCAAATGGAAAGAATCTTGTTCTGAGAGCACATAGATTTGATCCTGGTCACGACGGTTTTAAGTAGTGTGAAGAATCCCAAATGTGAATATTTCTGTGACTGCTGTTGCACCTCTTAGTTAACCTGCTCCTGCCTCTAGCATTGCAGCTTGCAGATGAAATTGCAGATCTTACCTCATCCCTGTGTGGCACCAAATAATTAATACCAGTAAAGTGTTAGCTATCATTATAGGATCAATAATTTTAAACAACTTCCCTTGTCTTTTTAGTGTTTTTGTTGTTTTTTCCTCAAATTTGATGTTGCCTTTGAGATCATAATCAATGGTGCTTCTTTTCCAACATAAACACAATCTCCTCTGAGTAATCAGTTAGTACAAAACCTTTATCCCAGAGAAGCACTGTGGCAATGTTATTTATATGAGTAAAAGAAAACCCTGAAGAAACGGATATTTACAGAAATATTACCCTCAGAAAATGCCACCTTATTACACTATGTCTTTCTTGATCAATGTGTCCTGGGTCTGAACATAAAGATGGCAGCTCAAGTACTAAAATCAGTCACTACAAATCTATCAGCTTTATTAGTCCTACAAACATCATCCCTGTCTAATATTGTTTAGGCTTATTTGCAGATAATTTGGAAACCATCATAAACCAAATTTGACATTTGATTCTCTTTCCAAGAAACTTGATGGAAAATTTTCCCTTTGACTTCCATACTGCAGAAGCAAATTACTTTTAGAACCAAATACTTCTATTTTTGCAATACCTATGGCTTATTTATACAGGCAATATCTCCTGTGTAGACCTTACAAAAAAGGTTCAGGATAACTGATACATTTGAGATCGTTCTATTAAATGACATTCTGTCCATTTCCCCTGAATATGACTTTTGGGGTGCTATTTCTTTCCTTACAGCTGTATTTTCTATTGTTTGTATGGTCCTTGAGTTAAAATTTAACAGAAGTTTATTCTGTTGCAGTTTCATGTTCTTGTTTGAAGATCGTAATGAAATGTCACAAGACTGCCTTATTATAGGGATTTGCATCAGACTAAATTTGTAAAGCAACCCTAAAGTTTCCCTGTGTTGAAAGATTTTCAGGCAATAAGTGCACAGCCATCACCAGTGACCTATTTGCTGGTCTAATGCTCACTGCTGTAAGAACTGGCCTCAGCTCAATTTTCATCTGTGAAGTGAGCCATAATGCCCTGGCTCTTCCAATCATGAAAGGCAACAAGTGCTCTTTTACAAATGTTCCCAAGCAGGCAAGAACTCCAGTTTCCAGTGGTTTAACTCTCGTTAGTGATGAAAGTGTACTGATTGAAAGTGGTAGCAATAGCATGCTATTTATAGTAAATTGTCTGGAAGGAAAGGAAAAAAAGAGAATTAAAAACTTTTGACATTACAAACCGATTATTAACTTTAGACCTAGGAATGTTTTAACAAAATGGCTTTCATGGTTTTGGATTTTTTTCTGGTTTAGGGCAAATAAAACCCAGGAGAGTTCAAAATTGCTGAGAAGAAGCAATTATTTAGAAAGATCAAAGGGCTGCATATTTGAGTTGGAGCTCAGGATTTCTATTCCTATCACTATTTGACTCACTTTCACTTTGCTGGAATGGATGAGGAAACTACTTTTTGTTTTTAGGGAAATGATAACTCACAAGCATGAGCAGGGAACTGTTATACACAGTTCACTTCATTTGTTGCCATCAGGTCCAGAAAGGAAAATTACATTGTGACTGTTTTCTGCATTAGGTATTCATATGTCTTTGGCCAGCAATGCATCTGAGCAAGTGAAAAACTCCCTGGGACTTTACTAATGACAAGGGACAGAAAGAAAAGAATGATTACTTCCTTAGTATAGCATTAAAAACTGCCATGGAAAGAATTGAGTCTACATCTAGTTTTCCAGCTGTAATCCTTTCCTGGGATAGCTGATTTCTTTTTCTAACTTACAAATATACCTAATCAAAGCTGAAGAATCAATCCAGCTTGCCCTTCTTAAGAATACAATACAATATATAATATAAAAGTCTTATAGAGGACAGTGCTAATATGTGAAATGGGCCAGCATCTTCCCTTCTGTCCTCCAGTTTGAAAGTGGACAGTGACTACAAACAAAAGAAGTGCAGGAACTTCAACCACAGAGAAATGCTCATTCCCTTCTGCTCCAGTGCCAATCTGCCTTCGTCTAGGACTGGATCTTGTCACATTGTGAAACAACTTGTGAACCAGAGAGGCTGTACCATAATACAGAGAGCAGGAGGTTTATCAAACAGAAGCTCTGTTTCTTTCCTACAATTTTTGAGGTTTGTTTCAGTGCTTTAATCTTTATTCAGTACCTCTATCACTCAGATGAAATGCCAAAGAGACACTATCACACAGGTATCACTGTATATTGTACCTTTGCTGTACTTTTCAGAAGATGTAAACATTCAACTAGATGTTTGGAACTAAGAATATGGTATCACATAAAAAGCCAGTTTTTACCTCTGAGGTGAAACAATACAATCCTGCTGATAAGTTGCAGTTGTATTTCCCATACCACACAAGCATTGCAAGTTTTGTGGAGTCCGGCTGTTGAGTAGCAGTCAAAATGCCAGCACATCCACTCCTAAATCATTGAATGTTCTTGTGGGGTATTTTCATTGAATTAGTTACAACTGCAATTAAAATAGTACTTGACCTGATATTAAATTGGATTATATTCAAATTTTTAAAGAAATTATCTCAAATACCAGTTGTATTGCATGAGCTAGGATGCAATTAAAAGACTTAACACCACATCCAGACTGCAATCCTAAGTGATTGAAACAAGAAAAACATTTTTTATAACTTCTACCATTAACGATAATACAGTGTGAAAGTTAAATAATTCTCATTTTCCTTAGAAGTATTTGAAGTTGATGAAGTAGAAAAACTTGATTCCTTTTATACTGTATAAAAATACAGAAAAGGGCAGCATTAATTATATGATGCAGTGCTAAAATTCAACTTGCTGGTAAGTCAACTCATGCCCTTAGACAGGAGAACCTGGATATGCTTTCACTGATGTTGCTGAATTTTCAGACTATCATCTTAAGCAATCATCTCTTCAGAGGAAAATTAATTCCAATTATAATCTTGTATTTCATCTATTACTATGAAAAAAGGCTAAAAAAATTATGTTGGATCACTGACACTCACATTTAGAAATTTAAATCCTATTTTACACATGCAGATCCTAACTGTTTTCCAAACACAGATGCCCACATACACTGATGACACCTTAAGACTTCAGCTTCCAAATTTAGTCCAGGTGCTTGGCTTAAGTGCTTCCAAAAGCCAAATACTTTTTCTCTTTGTCTGGTAAACATTTTAATACTAGTAGTCATTTAAATTTGGTTACCCCAAGTTTTATTTTAAATGCGTGCAACCCCAATAAAATAAAGCAGCCTCTGCTTCCCATTTCAGGTAAAGAAGTTTATAAACTCCTATAGGCCTTCAGTAAGTAACTTCTTCTATTAACGTGTTTTCATAAGTTCACAAAGCACTTGGTAAAATCAAGTAACATTATGTTTTCTTTTAGCCAAGAATTTTAGGAGACAGTTTTATTTATATAGACCAGTATGTATTTGCCTTTTTTCTAATCATGTTGTTTAGTCATAGTCTGGCTATGATCCCAAGATCTTTTTCTGCAGCCCCACTGTCTTGTCTGTTGTTCCTCACCTGGATGTGTCTAGATGCTGTCCTGCCACAAAAGAAGTGGAATTGGTGCTCAGTTTTCTCAGATTCTTTTGATTTCTAAGCTTGCTCTTGAATGTGTTGACAACATCAGTGTCTGCAAATTTACTATGTGGTCTTTATTCTACAATTGAGATAACTGCTGAAATTACTAAAAAGGACATGGCTGAACTAAAGCTTTTTGCAGTTATCCTATTTGATACATTAGTTGGTTTTGACATTGAACCATTGTTAAACTGGAAAACTACATTCAGAAAGAAGTTTTCACCTATGTATGCTGTAATTTAATTTCTACAGCTATGCTACCTTAGTTTCACCAGTTACCGCTGTGATATCAAAGGGATATTACCAATACCAAAAGAAGAAAACACATTTCTGTGTTTTCAAATTCAATGCCTTTACTTTGTTGTACATGTTGAATTGAAGATAGTCCTTATGACATGTTAGTGCAATTTATCAATTTTGAAAAGGAAGCACTTTAGACACTGTGTACACAAAGCATCATTAACTATTTAATAATAAAAAAATAATCTATAGATGTGGTTTAAAGAAATGAGAATGCATCATTTAATCCTCATTGCTCTCCTGCAGGATTTCAGTCAGGAAACTGTTCAGCCATACAGATTTCATTACTGAAATCAATGGAAACATCAGTTTCTGTAAAAGCTTCTTGCATAGGAGCAAAAAGGCAATATTAGCTTTCCTTTTGTTATTTTTTTTAGACACTATTTTTACTTTGTCCTTTTCGACATGGTTTTCTCTCTCTCTGGACTCACCAGACTCCCTCTGGTGGTTACTTAACAAAAACATTGCTTTGCTTACCGCCACGTACAAAACCATAAATTAAAGACTGAGTTTATTATCATTTCTTGCTCTAATAATAATTAAGGAACCATAAATTTATTAAAGAATAAGGCTTTGTATGGCCTGCTGTTGTGTAATCTAAATCTTAATCTGCTTTCTGAGCTAAAAATATTTGAAAAATCCAGTAAGATTTTTTTTTTTCTCAAATTCTTTTGGGGTTTGAAAAGTGAGAAGTAGATGATTAACTGGTAGGTTAATTTCCCATAATAAAGAGTCACAGAATCATAGAATGGCTTGGGTTGGGAGGAACCTTAAGGACCATCCAGTTCCAACTCCCCTGCCATGAGCAGGGACACCTCCCACTAGACCAGGTTGCTCAAAGCCCCATCCAACCTGGTCTTGAACACTGCCAGGGAGGGGGCAGCCACAGCTCCTCTAGGCAATCTGTGCCAGTGTCTCAACACCCTCATAGTAAAGAATTTCTTCCTAATATCCAATCGAAATCTGTCCTCTTTCAGTTTGAAACCATTTTCCCTCATCCTATCACTCCATGCCCTTGTAAAAAGTCTCTCTCTATCTTTCCTGTAGCCTCTTCAGGTAATGGAAGGCTGCTTTTAAGGTCTCCCCAGAGCTTTCTCTTCTCCAGGCTGAACAACCCCAACTCAGCCTGTCTTCACAGGAGAGGTGCTCCAGCCCTCTGGTCATCTTCCTTGCCCTCCTCTGGACTCTCTGCAACAGCTCCATGTCTTTCTTACGTTGGAGACCCCAGAACTGGACACAGTACTGCAGGTGGGGTCTCACGAGAGCAGAGGCCGAGGATCACTTCCCTTGACCTGCTGGTCACACTTCTTTTGATACAGCCCAGGATACTGTTAATGATCCAAATAGAACATCTAAATTCATAATTTCAGTTAAGTGACTTTTAATATCTCACTTTACTCAGGCAAAATTCTCCAATACTCTAGATGTGTCATAGTCTCTCTCAGTTGACAATCTCTTCTTCCACCTCAAGTGTGGATTTTCTCTTGATCCCAGGAATATTGCAAACTATCATGGCAGAATTTCTGTCTGAAATCTCAGTAGATGTCGCCCCCTTTTGAGCTGATAGCCAGCCAATTTTAACTTTACTATTTATTCTTTAAGGATATTTTAAATCTTTCTGTAATCAATATCATGAAAAGTCACCTCTAAAGGCACAAGAAAAATCAGCTATTTTAAAAATTAGCATATAAATATTAGTAATTTTATATGGTAATATTTTTTATTAAAACGGAATTATTTGCAATATGAAAAAACACATGAAATGTTGCACAAGCCAGCCCCAGATGACAGGTCATATACTTGACAGTCTATCTTACCTTCAGTACCTCTGCAGATGAACAGAATTAAGTCTAAGTAACCTCTCACTGAGGTCTAGCTTCTGACACTTCTTGCCTCTTCAGAACTTCTCATTGTTAAAATATCTGTATTTCATTTCCAAGAAACAGATAAGTACAGACATAATGGAAAGTAGAAATTGACTGAGAAATACCAATTTCTTCACAATCACGCATGAATTATGAATATAACAATGTAGCAACTTTTTGTTCTTCTTGTGTTTACACTTGTATTGTATCTGGAGTATCAGTAGGATTTAGATCTCAACCAAAAATGTGCAAAAAGTAAAAAAGAAAAAAATCACTCTTGCTGGATCTGAGCACAGTTAGGGCACAGGAAAATGTTCAAGACTCTTCTCTCCAGTCTGCTCTGCAACTCTCACATCTTTTGAAACTTTTTAATCAATGTTAATGATACTCTTTATTCAGCTCATTAGGAAAAAAAACATCTGGAGAATCTCATAACCATGTGTCTGGCTGTATATACAAGATCTTTTTATTAAATTATATTTATATATATATGGGTGGATGGACTGATGGATAGACAGAGAGACAGACAGACAGATAAAATAGGTAAATAGATTCATTTACACATGTACACAGGTATTTACACATTCAAAAATGCTTGGGAGCACAGATCCAGCTGCTGACTGTTCATCTATAGGAAATGCCAACACATGTATGGGCACAAAACTGTGTTTTACTGAAAGAAATTTAAGACTGTAATTTCTCTGACCTAATGATTATACAGAATACACTCAGGGAATTTCTGCTTGACTTTAAGTCCTTAACAATAGTACATTGTTCTCTACTTTCCATAAACGTAGCCAAACTGTTGCATAAAATATGTATTACACTAATTTCAATGTTAAATCTTTCTGGTGTAGAGATGACTAATAAATACAAAAATAAACTATTTATATGACTGTTCAGTCAGAGTTAGTTTGGTATCGGTTAGTTCAAGTCAGTCTATATTAGGTTGTCCACAGTTTTTAAACTTGATTAGTGATTGTTAAGCAGCTGAGGGAAATGTGGATTTGCTGATTTCTTTTCAATACCTTAACATAGCAAAAATTTCAAGCACTGACATTTTCCTTCAGAATTTTTACAAGGAAATGCATATGAGTCCAGCGCAGATTTATCCTAAGACAGAAGCAGTACAAAACCATTTTCTTCAATCATTACTATATAATATTATGACTCTTTTTGAGTCATACATTTTTCTGCAGTGCTGTAAAGAATTTGTATAATTGAATACATCTTGCTTTTAGAAAAAATCACAATATAAAATAATAGGAAAAATGCTGTAGACTCATGAAACCAAATCCCTGTTTCATTAATATCAATTTGGATAAGTTTGCTGAGGATTTAAACAACACTTCCCTGGGTTCTCTGCATATCAGAAGAAATATGTTTTATCTATTTATTTTTCTACATTGAAAAAATCAGAAGAGTTAATTCTATCCCCAGAAATCAACTGATAGATACAACTGATAGATAGTGGTCTTGACTACTATGTGGTATTTTTGGCAAGAATAGCAAAAGAGCATATTTCATTAATAAGTCATCTTTGTGACTGAAACAGTTTAATGAACATCAGGATGTTCTCATAAAGATAAAAGGAGCTGTAGATTCACTCTATACACATCTTTTGTGAATTTTTCTTTTTAAAGTCTTTAATAGACATGTACAAGAAACAATATGAGAAATAAGACAAACTGACACAAAAACTGTCATCAAAAAGTGTTTTTACTCCTTAGTTTCTGTATCCATACTTTTCTCTTTCTTTTCAGTGTTTCAGTTTCTTTTCAAAAAAAAAACCCAAACACTGGTTACCATAACAAAACTAATAAGCTTGCATTTTAACCAGTATTATTGTATTATTATTGTATTAAATTCTTAAATGAATATGTAAATATATACTGGGGTTTTCTTTTATAAATTACTTTTTACAAAATGTCAAGATTGAGCTACAAAACTGAGACAAACTGATAAGACCTCAACTGAATCAAATTATATCAATGATAGATTTCAGTCTCCATGGATCTAGGAGACAAATATTGTTATAAAATAGAAACAGATTCACAAAGTTATGCAAATTCTATAATCTACTGACCTGATGCTGTGATAGACTTAAGTGTTCCTGGACACTTATTTGGTGGGATATCAGTGGAAGCTGAGCACAACTGGCACTCAGAAATTGTATTTCTTATTTAAAAAAAAAAAAAAAGAAGTTTCAAAGGCTGGCTTCCAGAGAGTTTTTAAAAGGAGGGAAAAGAAAAGGAATAGCAAGAAGCCAGCCAACCTAAAATGAGTTACTTTTTCTTCTTTTTCATGACAAAACCAAACCAAAACTCAAAAGAAAATAAATATATTAAAAATGAAAAAGAAAATACAGGAATAATTTCCCTTCTGACAGATACACGGTTTGTCACTGTGGTTAATTAAATATGAAAATGCCCCAGTTGCATGTTGATTTTCACAGGTCATGAATCCTTGGGGTGAAACACCTCAGAAATAATTTCCTGAGTGGGTTTGATGACTGAAAGCAGCCACAGCTTCTCTTGCTTCATGTTAGGGCTGGTGACAGAAAGGTCCAGGCTGTACGCAGGACTAAAAGGAAAAGTGGAACACCTAAAGAAACACAATATCATGCTCAACCATTGCATCCACTTTCAATCCTTCTTTGGAAGTTTGTATACAGTTTGTATAATCCTCTGAATTCACTGAAGATGATCATTGTATATCAAGACACATTGCTGCTTTCCTTCTGGGAGGACAAGCATAGGCAATCTTTGTATTTTGGATCAAGTTTGTTTCCTCAAGTCCCCCCACCAAGTGGACACCTGTGAATCTGGACTGCCTCCAGCAAAGGATGTGAGTCTTCAAATATTAACAAATGTCTGCAAAAGGAAAGAAAGTAAACTGTTTTCCATATCCACAGATCATAAAGGAACATGTTTAAATTGCTGCACTAGAAATCACGTGTAAATTAACAATAGCAAATGTTTTCCTGATTGTACATGATAGCTGAGCACTAAAACAGTGTCGACAAAGGTGGTGGGGTTTCCATCAGTGGCAGTTTTTAAGGATAAATAGGTATGTATGAAGATTGGTTATATACAATTAATTGTTCTTTCTGAGTTCTGTTTGCCTTCTGAGATGTGGGGCAGTTCGATTAGGAAGTCCTCCAGCAGAAGCCTGTTTCATGGTGCTCTGCATGTACCCAGGAAGTCTTGGGAGACTAGAGAAGGGAAGACAATCTCACCTATAATTTTAGTAAACTTCAAATAAACTCTGAGTAATAACACCTCCCATGAACTCTCAGAACAATAAAAAATATAATCAGTCTAATGAACTCTACTCTGAACAAAGCTCTCTCCTCCCAGAGCAAATTAAAACACCGTACACCTGTGCCTGAATCAATAAGCACAACTCAGGCAGTTATCAAAATCAATAAAGAAGAAAACTCTGGCTCCAACAAAATGAAGCTTAAGCTACCTCTATCCACTGCAATAAGAGTTTCCCTAATTACCTGAAAGTAAAACCAGTTCTGTTCTATCAGAAAAATGACGAGAGCTGGAAAAAGGACTCACCAAATCCCAGAGAGCTGGCAGCAGCATTGAAAACTGGTTTCTGCAAGACCTGAAGTTAAGATCTATAGCAACTATGGAATGATTTCTGTGTTAAATTGGTAATTTTGATCTCTAAATTTTAATGTCCTTTCCTTGAATTCTGACACAGCCAAAGTAATAACAATAGTAAAGTGATAGGCAGCATATAAACCTATAAAAGAAAATAACCTTCTATCAACCCCAGAACTTCGTAACCGAAATTAATTTTGTCAGGCTACTTAACTAGAAGATAGGAAACATGTTTTGGAAAGCAGTCAGAATTTGTTGGTAATTCTAATAGTAACTCTAATGAAGATTATTAAATCAGCCTTAGGGTTTTCTCTTCCTGCCTCACAATTTATATGACGACAGTCTGCCAAATAAAATTACTAGGAATAGTGAATGAGCAGTTTTTGTCTACAAAAAAGCGTGTTTTTTCTTTACTATCTCTACACAAGGACTTTGCACAGCTGTAGAAGTATAGTTGTACCATTTTCCTAGAAACTATAAATCTCTGCTTATATAGGCATCCATATAACAAATTTTCAATTTACCAAGAGCAATCAAAATCATGATTTACACATTTTTTGGATGATACCTGCAGAAAAATGACCATCCCCTTCATTTATTTATTTATTTATTTGCATAGTTGTATTTGGAACTGTCTCCAGACTCCCCACCAATGTAGACAAATTGGGGTTTGGTTTCCTTGAATGAGGAAGACTCGGATCAAGCTAAGGCTAGGATGTTGCTCACACACACATGCCCTTCCTGAGCAGCTATGGAGAGCATGAGAAAGTCAAGGTTGCTGCTTCTGCTGCCACCAGGATGGAGGGGAGGGTAGTGGCAGCAGCCACCGCTGAGAAGGGTGCCCCATCCATTCTCTGCTGGCTACTGTCTTCCTACCCACCCATTTTCTTTCTCTGCCCAAAGAGCAGCCCCGGTGACCAAGGTCTCCATGGCTAGGCAGTGGGGCCCTGGCATTTTTACTTTTTACTGTTCACTGCCTTTGGCAACTGCTTCTTTGGGCTGTGTCTGGAGCTGACCCCAGACAAAGCAACCTGCCAGCTCCTGGTTGCTTTACTAGCAGTACACACCTGCTTCAGCAGCAGTCATGCTTTCCAAGTTACTTCTTTCCACTATGATGTCTTTTGGATAGATAACTTTGATGTTTCCCACATGCCTGAGGTATCTCCTCTAGCTTCTGTTTCTGTTTTTCCTATATAGAAACATAAAGTTCATTTTACAGAACTTAACCCTTTCTATTCTTGCCCAGTTACCTCAAACCAGTCAGATGCCCATTTTATGAAGCTGCTTGAAGGTAGACCAAGTGTCCATTTAAATGACTCCTGCAGATGCTGTGCGCATGATCTGGATGTCTGCTGCACTCTCCTGAGTTTTATATGACTTGCTCTATTGTGCTATATTGTATTCCAAGAGTTCATCAAAATACTCTTGATTTTGTTACATCTAGGAAAATCAGGTATTGATGCTCTCTGTTTTAAATAAAACGCAGCTGTGTATTTATGCACACGCAATTTGATTCTGCAGCCCCATTAAAAAGCATTTCATGGGGTAGTTGTCACAAATCAAGCAAAGTGAAACAAGCAGCCCTTTTCAACAACTATAAGGCAGAGGCATGTTGCTAGACCATGGTGACTACCTTTTGTCATTTTTACAGAGAAAAACTGGGCATTGAATAAAGTACCGGTAAATGGTTTCATTGTGTTTAGAATGCTAATTTAAAGCACTAAATTGTAATATGAAATACGGATGGGATTTTAGAAGCTATAACTTCAAATTTAGTTCTCCACTTTCGATTGTCTGCATTTAAAAGCCTATTTTAGAATTGATATTTAAGAACTGGAATAGAGAACTAGGAGAGAAAAAATCAGCACAAACTCTGTGATGGAATGACAATGGCTCTCAAACGAATAGGAGCAGATGTTTACTTCTTTCTAAATGCCAACAGGGAGCAATGAACCTCAGCTTATAAGTGATATGCCTCCACTACAGAAATCTGCATGTAGTGACAGCTATGATCTCAGGATTATATTAATCCCAAGAATATACATAGAAGGTGAGTAAATGCTTGTAGACACTTGACTTTTTTCATGCTGATAACTTTATAGAAGGTGAATCAAAGGTGGGTTATGAATCATGAACTTTTTTATTTCGCTTTTGAATGATATTTAAAGTCCACATCTGCCTCTAGAAAGCAAATTTCTACTCCAGGAACTGTTGTAAAGAAAACTAATGTGGTATGGTTGATGTGACTATTGTGTCTGATATTATTTCACAAATAAATAAAAAGAGTCAGTCTTCAACATAAGCATTTTCTCAGCCTTGTGTTCTACAAACAAAACATGACCAAGTCTGGACAATATTTTTTGCAGCAAGTAGAGCTGGCAATCAGCTAAGGGCTGAGCTGTCGAAAGTTTTCTGGAATTTTCTGGGCTACTCATATGCTTTAATGTAAGTTCACTTTAAATTGTTTCTCTGTACTGACACTGGGGTGCAGTTTAGAGGCTTGAACCTCATCTCTGGCTTCATCTTCACTACAAGGAAAAACAAAACAAAACAAAAGAATTTATGCAGGACTTTACTGAAACACTTCTCTGAAGAAGTTGTATGTCCTATTATACACATTTTATTCCTGTAGAATAGTACAATATATACATCTAGGTATACATGTGTATAATCAGACTCTGATTTTTGTGCCTCACTTATTTAAAGTATCCTAAAAATGAAAAGTGGTACTGTAGCTCAAAAGTGTAGGAAATATGTATTAACACATGCACTTATTATTGCTTCTGAGGTGCTAAGTAACTTTTCATTTTTAAATATAAATGCATTTTACCAACATTATTTTGATTATATGCTTTATTATATATACATTACATACTAAAAAATACTTCACTAGTAATTAATGTTCTAAATCAATTTGTTGGCACATTAAATAATGAGTTCTCTTTGCTGAAACAAACACCAGTGTAAGTCAAATATTTTTATTATTGGAACCATAGAAAAAAATAAAGAGCTCAGCCACTGGAGTGAGCAAAAGGAAGGACATTCCTGTGGTGTTTTTTTTCTCAGTAATATCTTCCTGATTAAACCACTGAGCAGTGAACATGTTGCTCTAGACTTAACTAGGTTCTTAGCTCCTAACTGGGCTTACTTAGGTTCTCAGTTCCTTTATGGATTTCTTCCAATATATTTCCTATTGATTGCTATGGAAATTAATTTCAAAAAGTGTTGAGGAGTAGATTCAATAGAACTAGATGCAAGGTAACCTGCATGAGGAACATGCTTAAGAGATCTCTTCTGCAAAGATATGAAATTAATTTTCCTAAAGAGTGATGTAAATTTTGTACTGATTTTCTTTTCTCCCACTTTCTCAGGTAGATTTTGTATTTAAATGTTTATTAATAATTATTTGTACTTAATTCATACGAACTTTCATTTTGGGACTTCCTATTGCATGAAAATTTTAGCAGTTTACTCAGGCTAGATCACAAGAACAGTGGATTAAAATATCAACACCTGTTTGCTTACAGCAATCTTAACAGGAATCATGAGTGCTGTCAAACTTTACTGATGTAAAAACCGAAGCCTGTAGTTTCCTATGTAGTTTCAGCTTCTTTTCCTATGTCATAAAAGTTACAATATGGTTGTGTTCTCTGGGGTTTTCTCCCCTACTGCTCAGGGATAGTCTTTTAGGTACTATGTATGTTACAATATATGCATAACAGAAAAGAAAGGCTTGAACTGCAAAACCGTCAATTAAACATCTAAGGAAACTAACAGAGCCAACACTCCCTCACAGATCACTGATGTGATTTTCAGGTTGCTTTCCTTTAAAATTGATTTTGTTTCTGTACCCACTTTTCCTGATTACTTGTCTGTAAAACAACATTCTTTGGTCACCTTTCAGGCTATGCTGTTGAAGAGAGAATATTTCTGAAGAAGCCAGAAGCATGAGCAATGAGGACTAAAGCAGCATTTCATATGAAGAACTGCAATCAATGCAATGTCACCATTAACTTCAGCAAGGCTGCGGTTGCACTTCTGACATCCTAGAAAAGAGTGATTTCTGGCAACGAGACATGATCCAAAAGCAAAACGTGAGTGGTATTCAAAAATATTTCTTGTATCTCACCATATGAAGGAATTCATAGCTGCAAACACAGGCAACACTAAGGAAATCTTTTGAGATCTCTATTCATTTTCACAATATACTCAGAGCACTTCTAAAAAGTCCACAGTATCTGATACACCCTAGAAATGTTTTTAAATGTCCATTCTCAAATCCCAGACAGAAGCAGAGATTAGTAGGTTTTAATTGTAATTGACTGTGTCAACATAACAATAAGGAAAAAACTCCACAAGTCTTTCAGGAATCTTTACTCATTTGCTTTTGCTTAATATGTTTTTAACTTCTAAACTGAGTCACAGCAGACATAGAAAACAGTTCAATCCTAATTAAAGTTTCTCAGATCTACAGGAACTGAATTGTGCTCTCCCATTACGTGTTCCTTTGGACATAGCAGACCAGGCCATACGCAAGTTTAATTACAACCCGGCTCTGCAGAAGTCAATGGCCCTACAGCCAGCTGTGTACAGCTGCTGAGAAGATGCCTCAGTATCAGTAGGGAAAGGAAAGGTAGATAGAAAAGGTCAAATTGCGGACTGCAAAATAAGCGAAGAGAAGCGGAGCAGCTGCCGGCCTCCAGCAGCACATCCGAGCAGGTCTGGCTGTCCCCGCTGCTCCCGCAGGAACGCGGCTGCCAGCGGCGCTGGGCTCTGGCTCTCTGCCNGGGGTGACAACCCGCAGCCCAGACCCCTGGAGAGGGGCGATAAAACACAGCGCCGTCAGCTGCCGCTCCCTGGACGGCAAACCGAGCACAGGTGCTTAGGAACCCTCGGTTGAGCCTCTTCCATTCC
>VZRW01010984.1:66197-150257 GCA_013398125.1 Aegotheles bennettii
CCTCCCGTCCTCCCCTCCCCGGTGGCGGGGGGCGGCCGCCCGTGCTCGCCCTGGTCCGTGGTGCTGGGAAGCGGCGGCTCCGCGCTCCGTCCGCGGAAACTTTGGGCGGCCCGTGAGCGGGAGGATGGATGCGGGGGAGCCCCCGGCGGCGCCCCTCAACAGGTCCCGAGCTGGGGCAGAGCCGCCCCGCGGGGAGTTCAACCTCTCCGGGCTGCCGGAGGAGGAGGAGGGGAAGCCCCTCTTCGGCATCGGCATCGAGAACTTCATCACCTTGATCGTCTTCGGCTTGATCTTCACGCTGGGGGTGCTGGGCAACTCTCTGGTGATCACGGTGCTGGCAAGGAGCAAGCCAGGCAAACGCCGCAGCACCACCAACATCTTCATCCTCAACCTGAGCATCGCCGACCTGGCCTACCTGCTCTTCTGCATCCCCTTCCAGTCCACGGTCTATGTGCTCCCCACCTGGGTGCTGGGCGCCTTCATCTGCAAGTTCATCCACTACTTCTTCACTGTCTCCATGCTGGTGAGCATCTTCACGCTCTCAGCCATGTCGGTGGACCGCTATGTGGCCATCGTGCATTCCCGACGCTCCTCAGCCTTGCGTGTTCCCCGCAATGCCCTGCTGGGTGTGGGGCTCATCTGGGCACTCTCCTTTGCCATGGCTTCACCTGTGGCTCACCACCAGCGCCTCTTCCACCGCGATGCCAGCAACCAGACCTTTTGCTGGGAGCACTGGCCCAACCCACGCCACAAGAAGGTCTACGTGGTTTGCGCATTTGTCTTTGGCTATCTGCTCCCGCTGCTGCTCATCTCCTTCTGCTATGCCAAGGTGGGACAAAATGGGTAGTGTTGAAATGTACGTAAAAGGGATGGGGAGGACAATGGTAGCGGGTGTCCTTGAGCTGTGGGGACATATCTGGGTACGTGGAAGGACATGACACTGTAGGGAGGCAACAGGGTAGGAGAGAGTTTGTGACACAAAGGAAGAGGGCACATTTTATAACCAAGGGATGACTGGGAGACACACATATGTGTGTGGCACAGAAAGGTCTGGACAGGGATTGCTTGGGGTGGATATGGGTTTTTTTCAGGCAATTACTGGGTCCCCTCTGCTAGATTTCCTTGTTGTAAAGTGCTAAGAAGCCCCAGTGCTCTGCTGCTTTCTCTGTCAACACAACTCTCCTGTTTTCTTGAAATGCCGTATGAGAAGTTTAATTCAAATAAAGTGCAACAAAGTGACAAGCTTTTCAGGCTTCAGGTGAAGCATTGCGGTTCTTCGTAATGCAGTGTACTTAAAAATGACACATCTTACCAGTTTGGCCTGATCCAGTTAATATGTTAAGAGCAAAAGGTGCATCATGCTGCCTGGTCCTTGTGAGCCCTGTCTCACCCCAGTTGAAGTGCATGTGAGATTTACCTCCTACTTTGGCAAGGGCAGGTGGTGCCAGGGAGCAGTGCATGAAGATCTGGGTAGTAAAAAGCAATACGTAAGGGTCCCTGAATAATGATACTTAAGGACTTTCCTGCTCGGGCAAACTGTCACACTTTTCTGTGAATATTAATTACAGCCTTAAGCGTAGGGTCCACCACTTCCTGCTGGATGGGACCTGAGGTGCTGGCTGCTACATGCTGAGTTAGGCAGAGATCCTCCTGCTTCTGTGCCAGAAACCTTCGGTAGCAGCATTTCTCCTTAAGCAGTAATTTACATTTGAGGGGATAGGTGTGCTCTTGTGAATAAGGACTGCTTAAGTGTCAAGAAGTCAGTTCTTTAATTGACAAGTTGAATGGATATAATTAATCTATTCAATTTGAACAAATACCTTTATGTTCCATTCAGTTTTATATGCATTACATCAACTTAATTGTGATGTGCAAATTAAGGATAGAATGGCATCCAACTCTGCTAAAACTGAGTTATGCAGAACTCAACAGACATTTCTAAATCACTGTTTGTAATGAAACAAGTCTGACCTGTCAAATGGAGAAGAAATACATGTTTTCTTGTAAAAAATGGGTTCTGTTTTCCTTGGATGAATACACTGGTATTTCATCTACAGTGGTGAACATGACTGAGCTTTTAGAGGGATGAAACTTGATGTAGCCATAGATCATCATAGTTTTAACAAAATATTGCAAATTTCAGGGACACTCTTACCAAATGTATGCAGAGGGAGCTTTCTGGTATTGAGAATCTTACTTGTATTTTTCAAAGGCAAAGCATCTTCAGTTTCAGCATTAAGTACCAGCCATCAAAGTCTAATTATAAGACAGAAGATTGAAAACAAGTCTTTCAATATTGTAATAGTCCTGCATAGCGTGTGTGTGTGAGATATGTATTAAACAAAATGTAGGCACACTAAATATAACACACCATGTTGTTACAAAGCACCACTACAAATACATATATATCAACATTAGTATGAATGTGTAGTTTAAACAAACAAAACCCAAACCAAAAAAGAACTCTGTGAAGTACGTGCCCAGAACAAGTTAATAAAATCAAGGCCACTCAAAGTTACAACTAAAGTCCTGTACTCAAGTTATTGCCAAGGCTAGGATATCACCCTTGCTTGGTGATGTGCTCTGAGCCTGTGTGTATGATCCTGCTTGCTGTGGTGTCAGGCTGGAGGACTCAACCTCAAGGGGTGAGTTCTGGGAGATAACCTAGGACATATGTCATATTCCCATCAGTATAAATGAAGCTGAAAAATCCCATGACTTGTACAAGGCTATTTGAGGTATTTGTACCCTGCAGCATCGAGGCTTGTCCTGCCCTTGTTAGGAGCCACTGGAAAATCTCCAGCTGCAATATTTTGGCATGTGGAGCAGAGTGAGGAGAAATTAAGGATGATTGGAGTTGCAAATCAGAGCTGAAATTTTAGATTTGTTAAAGCCATTGCAGCTTTCACAGGTCTGCATCAGAGTAGTCACTGCGAGCTTTTATTGATGTCACTAGAGCACGATGAAATACAACAATTATTTTGGCTTCTGAATGCATGCAGGGTTAGAGGATCGCTGCTGTGCAATAGCCTCAGAAGTGTTATAAAAATAAATGCATTAGTTTCTTACGGACTTCACTGGTTTTCATGAACTGTGGATCAGCTAAATAGCACAATCTTCTGATACAGTAGATTAAGACAAAGCAGACTCATTTCTTTATTTGAATATATTGCCCTTTCCAGACTCCTTTAAGGCGTTTCTGTTTCTCTTACAAGCAAATTGCAATTGAACTTTAAGTTTTAAAAGTCTCATTTTTTAGGCACTCTAATAGGGAGTTGAGTTCTTTCTCTCACTCTCTCTTAAATTATGTTAAATTATTTGTGTTTTCCCCAGTGAACAGCAAGACTGTTGCAAACTATGGAAGTGCTGAAATAGTGCTAGGGATGTGGAAACAACATCCTCCCACAAAATCAGAACTGGGAAATCTCACGTGATGTGGTTTTATGGCGAGGATTTATGAGATTGTAGTCTATATCGTGTGTGTGCAGCTACCCATTTCCTGTCTCCCACAACTAACTTTGGGTCAGTTTCAACCAAATTTGGCAGAGGAGTAAAAATGTCAGAAGGAATGGTATTTCCCTAGTTTTGTTAAAATAGGAGTCAGTGAAGAAGGTGGAGAGTCTCCATCTTCTATGTCCTTTAAAGAGTCGGTTTGCACTCAGCTGTTAAATGATAAGCCGTAGGGGGAAGAGCTCTCATGTCACTTTTATTTATGGAGGAGACACATCGTTTTGGGAGCACACAGTTGAGAAATCACAAATCCATAGGAAACAAGCTTTTCACAGAATCATCGAGGTTGGAAGAGACCTTCAAGATCATCCAGTCCAGCTGCCTACCTACATCACCACTAAACCACATCACCCAGTGCCGCATCCAGATGCATCTTGAACACTTCCAGGGACGGTGACTCCACCACCGCCCTGGGCAACCTATTCCAATACCTGATCACCCTTATAGTGAAGAAATTTTTCCTAATGTCCAATCTGAATCTCCCCTGCTGCAATTTAAGGCCATTTCCTCTCGTCCCTTCACTATGGGCACAGCAGAAGAGACCGACCCCCGCCTCACTGCAACCTCCTTTCAGGGAGTTGTACAGAGTGATGAGGTCCCCCCTGAGCCTCCTCCTCTCCAGACTGAACAACCCCAGCTCCCTCAGTCGTTCCCCATAAGACATGTTTTCCAGTCCTTTCACCAGCTTTGTTGCCCTTCTCTGGACACGCTCCAGCACCTCGATGTCTTTTTTGAAGTGAAGAGCCCAAAAACTGAACAGAGTACTCGAGGTGCAGCCTCACCAGTTCCTCACCAGTGCTGAGTTTGTTAGCTCCCAGAACTACTCTTGAATAGAGCTTACTACTCCAGCCAGAGAAGCAATGAATATATAGTTATTAGTTCAGTTACAGTGCTACATACTTCTAGGCAGCCTGTATTCTTATTTTTTATTGCTTATCATATTACTTACCATATTTTTTATAACTGACTTTTTGTATGTGTTTTGTAACCTTGCTACAACTTTTGCTCACTAATGTGTTCTTAAAGGGCAAAGTGGTAAATGATTCCCAGTGAGCTTCAAACAATTAACATCTGCCAGGGTAGGGCAATGTGACAGCTGATTTTGGTGCCTCTGCTTTTGAGTAGCCAATTATGAGACTTCAGTCCTTGAAAGTCAGGCCTCCTTCAATCAAACCTTTAAGTTGGTCACCTAAAATCATTAGCAAACTTTTCTTCTTATAGATGTATAATGTTAAAAGCTTTTTTTAAAGAAAATATTTCTTGCCTTAAGAATGTTTCCATTATTATCTATCATTCTGAACATTCTGAATTCATGCAAGACATGTATGATTTATAGACTTGGTAAAAGTAAGCTATAAGAAGTAGGAGCCTCAACATAAAATACAAGTTTATACGATTATTGGCTTAAGATGTCATATCTTAAATCTTGTTGAGCAGTGAGGGAAAACTTTACTAAACTACACTGAAAAGAAAAAATAAGGAATATGATACATTAGCAGTAGACTATTAAATGAAAAAGGGTGAAGGATCTATTGTGACAATAGAATTAGCAGCATTACTTTAAAAAAATGGATTGCAAGCAATGGCACTTGAATTTAAATCAGGTTCATACTGTAAAATATGGTTCAGAATGTAATGCTTGCTTTATGGCTCTGTTAAACAAGCAGTTCATTCTTATTAGGTAATGACCTTGTCCAGGCTTTTTGCTGCATGATTTTCAGTGGCTGATAAAGAAGGTGTGGTCAGTGAGGTTATTGCATACAGCCAGACAGGAAATATGCTTTTCAGTAAGTGTAGACTTCAAACTTTTATATTGTTTGGTAGACCTATACAAATAGGCACATATAGTTTAAGCTTTTTTTTTCTCTCTCCCTTATTGGTAAAATCCCTTTTTAAGCTGGATTTGGTCATATTGCCTCAGCCTGAGCTCTCAAACCATCCGCAAGTAGTCCCTGAAACAACTGCAAAAAAAATTAAAATAATTAAGAAATATGTAATCTGTAGGCAAAATCCAGGGCCTCTCAAATGCCATCAGTGGTAGTTGTGGTAGTACAGTTGGGACCAGCCTGGACCTTCTTATACCTCCGTGATCCAACAAGTATCCCTAAACCCTTTTTCACAACAACATAACTTTCTTCCCACAGCACCCCACCCTCATCTCCAGACAAAAAGGAAAGCTATTCCTCCTCAGGGAGCCAAGTACAGTCTCTAACCAACAGGTAGATGAAAGTTGAAGTTAGAAAAGTTTCATGTAAAGAGTTAATTCTTTCACAGAGCTGTATTTTTAATAAAAGTAACAACTTATTGGAGAAGGTTGTGACCTATTTTTTAGCAAGGTGAGTATTTCATTCCGTGAGTTAAAAATGCACATATAAATTTATTAGTGGATAATTTGAAAGACTTTCCTTAAAGAAATAACCTGAGACAAAGTGAGAGGCACGTGTAGAATTATTATTCATTCAGGTGAAGTGACAGTGGCTGTTAGAAGAACAATTGGTTATTCATTGGCCCAGAGAAGAGATGATTTGAGCAGGGCTGTGAGGAGAGGTGTTTTTGATTTTCCTTGTAGTGTTTGTGCATAAACATAGCTTTTAACATCTCTCCATGGTGTTCTGTATAGGTCTCTGATTGCTGTTCCGCTGCTGTTGATAATTAAATTCTGCCTATTACTCTTGCTGTGAGTTTTCATACCATCTGGTACACTGCCGCATAGAGCCGGCATGTTTTCACTGCAGAGACTTATTTTATGAAATATGTATATAATCTGAAAGATGGGAAGTTGAGAAGGATTCATTGAAAGGTTATAATCTAAATCTTCAACACCTCCCCGCTCCTCAGAACATACAATTTAACAGCTTTGTTTACTGCATCTTTCATTGGACTGGAGAGACATGCAATGCAAAAATTTCCGAAAAGTAAAAAACAAAAGCAAAAAGCTTATAACTTTAAAAAGAAGACTTTGCATTTCTGATTTCTGTGAAGAGTTAAGCTGACACTGGTTTTGAGCTGTGAGGGAAAATCACAGGACAGTAGAAACAGCCCATCCATGTAAGTTATATGAAGGGACTATGGAAGATGAAGCAGAAGTGATAGAAAGTGAACTTCACTGTATTTCTCCCATGCTTTTTTTTGTTTTTGTGTTTTTCACCCATGGATTAAGCAATTCAGCTGTCTTGGGCCCAGTGGTCACCCTGGTCTTCTGCTGGACCCCAGGGGCTCTTCTGTTCTTTCTTTTTGGTCTGCTTCATCCTGGGAAGGAAGAAGGGCTGAAGCCAAAACCAGACCTTCTCAGAAAACAACCCTTTTATTTTTCTCCTGTCTTTCCTGAGCTCCTATTAGCCTTGGTAGTGACCTGGTTAGTGTTTCAGAATAGAGAGAACATACAGGGCTGAGTCACGCACGAACATGTCAGTGTGCATATAAGCACAAATGAACTGTGCTTCCTATGTTAAGCGGTTACAAGTAATTTTTATTTTTGATGTTGTTTGTGGTTCACCGTTAGCTAGGAGTAGATACTTAAAAAGTGAAATCCACTGGTGAGCTATGGTTATTCACAAATACCGTCTTATTTCTTTTAAGGAATTATGTGTGTTTCTGAAACTCAAATGCCAGAACGGGATCGAGTCTAGAGGTCATCTTGGTTGGTGTCTGACCTGGTAGTGGTTAGCTGTGCGTCCCGAAGAAGACAGAGAATGTCCCCAGATGATATAAGAGAATTTGAATTTATATGCTTTTCCCTACCTCAAGAAGTCTCTTTATAAGCCCTAAAATTTAGTTTTATATTCCTTAAAAAAATCATTTAATACTGGAGGATCTTACCTGTTAAATTGCTCTCGGTTCATCTTAGAGCTATGTGAAGTGCAACCTAACAGCATCATCAGCATCATCATCTAACTGAGCTTGACACTCTCTCTAAACAATTCCTCTTACCATATTTTAATTAAACCCTCAAGTTTAATTAAGCATCTCCTTTTTTTACAGTTTGCAACTTGTTAAGCACATTCAGCTGAAAAGCACATTCCCTTCACCCCGTGCCTTCAAATCACACCATATGAGTGTATTAGATCCAGCTAATAATGACTGCAGATAAAGTAGGGCATGCACCCCTATCCAAAATATTATGTGTAAATCATTATGTTAGAAGATGGACCTTGCTCTTGGATGATGAGCCTTTTGAGACTTATGGTAAAAAATTACTTGTGAAAGGTACAAGACAAGTATCATCAAACTGCTGATAAATGTCATGCCTCGTGTGAGATAAGTTTTAGTATAACTTATTTTTAAAAGCCTGGGCTTCTTTCAAAGATCAAATAGCACCAACATCCTGATTATATTAACCAAACATCCATTTGAATAAAGCGAATTATGCAGGTGACTCAGAAAAGCTCTGACTCAAAACACACACTTTTTGTGTTACATGCAATAAAGGTCATTCTAAATTAACAAGCATTGACATTTTTATGGAAGAAGAAGGATTGCTAATTCTAGGTTTCCATTTGTTGCCTGGTTCATTTGTAAAACGTATTTGTTATGAAATACATATGAATTTTTATGTAAGAATTCAGTTGTGGTCTGCTTCATATTTGTTGATTCACATAGATGCAGATATGTAGTTCCTTTGGATTTCATACTGTGCACTTTTGCAATGTGTAAATTGTATCGGTGTTTCTAAGCTACTCATGCAGTAATGGAGAGCATACTCTGAAATATATGGGTTTGAATTTTAGAAAATGGTGAAATACAAGATGCAAATTAATCTTTTCAGGTTCTTAATCATCTTCATAAAAAGTTGAGAAACATGTCAAAGAAGTCAGAAGCGTCCAAGAAAAAGGTAGATTGCTTTCATTTCCAATATCTATTTGTTTATATTTTAGTTATATGGCTAAGCTAATTTGGTATTATATTGCTTGTTGCCAAAGATGTAATGGAGAGAAGGAACTGAAAGGAGGTATTTAATGACATATTCAGTGTCTCTCTAACTGTACCAGGATTGGAATCCTTTCTGATCCCAGTTTTCCATCACAGTGCATCAAGCCATTACCTGAAGTCCCCATATTTTGAACTTCAGATGATCTAAAATTTAAACATGGAGAGACAACCTGTCTTTAATATTAAATCTTGGGGTTTTTTGCCTCACAGGCATTTTTTCCTGACTTGTAAATGTTTTTTTATTTATGAATTTTGTTAGCTAGCTGACTTTGTAAATGTTTTATGAAGAATTCCTAGGTTATATGGTAAGTTTTTAAAATGAGGTTTATTGTGCTTCCTGATAGGAGTCTAAATGAGAGACTTAATGATTCTGAAATCCTTCTATAGATTTTCCACATCACATACTTTTCTCTTCTATTCAAGATTTAAGTTATATACTGGTTAAAAGTAGAGTCGTGAAAGGCAAAATATAAGCTTTGTGATTTAGAACATAAATATAACATATTTGAAAGATGTGTTTATATATTCAATTTGTCAGTTAATATAATATGGCTCTGATTTTTCAGCAGATTTGACCCCAGTAATCATTTGCCTAACTTCTCAGTTTATGAATGTGGAGTCAGAAAAACCCCTTAGGCTATAGCTTTCATTTGATCTGTTCACTATTACCATATGGGCATGCAGACTGTCTGCAATGTAAATGAGACATACATGGGCCCAACAGGGAATAAGTCATCTATTATTTATGCATTGTCTATTTTTTTAAAAAATATCCTAGTCAATAGATTTAATTCCTGATTCCATAAAATACTTAACATATATACCTTTTTTACTTAATGTCGTCAAGACCAAAGGTGTTGTTTTCAAAGGCATTCTGTACATTGTTGTCTCTACTCTCAACTAAATTATTTTCAAACTGGAAATATCTGTGCATTCCCTCTAAACCCTAGCTCTTAAGAATTGCCAGTAAAAATCATATCTGGCTAGAAACTAGCTTTCATAGCTTCAGGGGAAAGCATTACAGATATGCCCAAGACCGCTTGGATGCATCAGGGTTCAGTAACCAAAGGGACAAAAAAAAGCAGCCCAAAACTTCTTTTACATTAGAAAATAAGTTTCTGATCCTAAGGCCTAACTCATGTTTTTCAAAGCAACTCTGTTTTAACTAGTGTGCTGTCTCTTTCTGGTTACTGTATCTTTATTCTTTTCCTTCTACTGTTTTGTTAAGGATGCACTTCAGGCTTAATTATACATTTCTAGCTTTATTCATACCTTTAGGAAAATTTCAGTAGTAGAACCTTAAAATTAATTTGCTGTACGAGTGGAAAAAAGTAAATGAAAAATATGAATGAGCCTAAATGTTTTTTTTTTTGTGCTTTTTGGTCACAAAGCATTGATACTGATATCAGGTATTTCAGGTGGGTTTTATTTGCTAATGAGAAACCCTAAGCAAGCTCTTGGTAGGTAAACAAGAGCTGCCCTTTAGTGTTACCATCCCTTCCATAGGGATGATTTTGGAAAGGTAAGCTCTGAAGTTAGACTTAGGAGGAATAATGGAGTAAAACAGCTGTTGTGAGGTTTCCTGATGCAAAATTACTTATTCTGCAGGTACAAAATACCTTAAGTAAAATAGTTACATGAGACACATGGTCAGCCTCTGATTTCAGGTGCATCTATACAGTCTGTTGAGAGTCAGTGATTTTCCTAGTGTGATTTCTTTTCAGAATTTTGAACAAACTGAAGTAATATGCCTCTTTCGAAGTAATTGTGCATATGGTATGCAGATAATCTGTTTTCAGCTGGAATATTAACACACTGAAGGGATCAACGAATGAACTGCTCTTAGTTTATACTTCCTTGTTAGTACACACTCTCCTGATGGGACCTGAAAAAGAAAGTATTTGTGTCACTCTTTGTTAGTGGCAACTGACTTAAACTTCATAGGGCTAAGTACAGGAATGGCTTGTGAAAAGAGATGAACCCTTGAGACTAAACAAATTATATTTATTACAGATATAATGTCCTTTGGTTTCTGTTGTCAGATTTTGCTGACCAACTATAGTAACTCTCATAAGTTGTTTTGGCTTGTTGCCACAGAAATCAAACTTTTCTTTTTCTGTGGGGTTCTGTAAGTTATGTTGTGATTAGGTAGGTCAGTCTGAATTGTTACTGATCATTAATCAACTCAAGAAGAATAGACCAAATTCAATAAACTAGCAAAAAATCTAGGTATTCTCTCTGCTGCAATATTTATCACTCTGTGACCACTGGGTTAGTTTCCTGTGAAGAGCCTGTTTTCAGAAAAATTACATTTTAAGGTGTTAATATAGTAGTTATAATGGTCCATAACATAATATGCTTTGGAATATCAGGCTTTTATTGGGAGAGTGATTTAGCTGAAAGAGGCACTTGTTAGAGAAGTAATATTAATTAGCTGGGCAACTGCAGAGCACTAACTGCTGTTTCTGAAGTAAGTTAAAGCTAAAGAAAACATTGATAGTCAAACTCCACTGTGCCCTGGCAGAATAACCTTCAGCACCTGAAAGGTCTGTACTGACTGATGCTGCAGCTGTCTGTATGTAATGAACTTGATGGGCCTCCCTCTCATAAATAATGAAAGTGGAGTCAGGAGACAGCACTGAGGATATTTTGTGTTCCATTTTTCTGAATTCAGTGTTTGGTGATGAGTGTTAATTTCCAGATTGGTTTTGACAATTTGCAATCACCAGAGATTTTAAGCTCCTTACTCTTCTCTTTTTTTTCTCTAGTTGTATCCCAAAATGTTGTATAACTCTCCCAGTGGAAATGTTATGTTTAAAGGAGAGGCTTTTAAATAAGTCCCTACTCCTTTTGCAGTCACTTGAGAGAGCATTCATCTGACTGCTCTAAGCTCTTCCACTAGCTGCCTTCATGTATAATAGATCTCTCTTGAAATTTTGGTCAGAAATCCTTCTGCACCATACTAAAATATAGATCACTGGATCTGGATGAGAGTTCCCAAAGACTCATGTTATCATTAATTTACATCAAGCTCATGCCCACCGCACAAAAGGCTAGGCTTTTGTGTAGGGAATCAGGAACATCCTTTTTTACCTTCAAGCAAAGTTATATATTTGCCTTTTACGGTGACATTTTCAAGTCTAAGGTTCTCCTTGCAGTAGTTCACTATGCAAAATTAAGGCCATATAGGTAATGGAGTAAAATCAGTAATAAATATCCCAAAGTGTATTCTCTCTTAGTATACCTTTTTTCCCTAAAAAAATAATGGTTTTGAAGCAAATTTAAAGCTGATTCTTCAAGTGCTCATCAGACATCTGTGTTTTCCTTTCCCTGTCTCAGACAGCACAGACTGTGTTGGTGGTGGTGGTGGTTTTTGGCATCTCCTGGCTGCCGCATCATGTGATTCATCTCTGGGTTGAATTTGGAGTTTTCCCACTGACTCAAGCCTCCTTTCTCTTCAGAGTAACTGCACACTGCCTGGCTTACAGCAATTCTTCTGTGAACCCGATTATATATGCATTTCTCTCTGAAAATTTTAGGAAGGCCTACAAACAAGTCTTCAAATGCCAGATAGGTAACGAGTCACCTCTGAATGATGCTAAGGAAAATAAAAGTCGGATCGATACACCACCATCTACCAACTGTACACACGTGTGAACTTTTCGGAGTTCTGTATGTTGGCTCTTCATTTGTGTGAACTGAACACCTAGGAAACAAAGCACAATGAACTTTAACCCGAGGTTTATCTTGAAAAAGCTAATTGGTGTTTAATGTACTGAAATTGCATTTGTAGCAAGTTAGTGGAACTGGTATGAATGAAACCTGGGCTGATCCTTTGCATCTTAGATAGCTTTGTCAAGTGAAGCTCTTGGACCTTTAAAAGATACTTGAGAAAAAAATGTTGGAGATGATATGTCTGTATCCTTACTCTCTAACCATATGGTGTGTAAACATTCAGATACACAAGAAGGAAATGTTGATATGGACAAGTAACTTTCTGACATCTTATTCTATCAAAGTGAGGAGATGGCTAATTTTTCTGTCTTACAAGTAATAAAACAATAGTACTATGATTTCAGAGAGGAAAACTTTTGTGTCTCTTCAGATTGTTTTGACAATGCCTTTTCTCTTTATAAAGATGAAAGAGAAAATGCCAATTTTATCTGTTTAGCTGTCTTTTTAATGTAACTTACTGAGTAATGATGAACTTTTTTTCCACTTCATATGCCTGCCTTGCTGTGTACTTGGAAATTTGTGTATGATATATAAAGTTTTGTTGATGGTCTGTGTGTCATTTTACCAAAATGAGAATTTCTGTCTGTTTAAGGGAAGCTTTTCTTCCTATGTTGCATGTGTGTGTGTGTGTGTGTATGTTAACTTTATATACTGAGATGGAAATACAGTTTTAAAAGTGCAGTACATATATGTGTTTTAAAATATTATGTTCCATAAAGCCACTCTGGGCAATGCTTAAACGTTTTAAAATAACATTCCCTTAAAAATTGTAGGAGAGGTTTGATATCATGTAGCTCTAAATTGAAAAAATTCAGGAGGAGGCATTTAAATCGATACAAAGTATATAAGGTAAATGGACCAATTCTGCAAATTGTTAAATAAGATGAGTAGTTTCAGCAATTTTATAAAAGTACTTAATATGTCTTTAAGTGGTAAACCACTAAAGAAATAACAGAAGGGCACTCAATCCTTCCATTATTGTTAGAAGGAGTAAGGTATGCTTTCACCTTTCTTATTAATGACCCATAGATTCATAGAGTAAATTAAGTTGAAGAAACCTCTGGACATCCTCTCAAGGCAGGGGTGGATCACTTCCTTGTCTAGGCAAGTTTTGAAAATTTCTAAGGATGGCAATTCAACAATATTTTGGAGGCAACCTGTGCCAGTGCCTATTCACCCTCACTAAAATATTTTTTCTTATACCCAGCTGGGATTTCCCTTGATGTAACTTGTGACTGTTGCCTTCTCACTTTTTGCTATGTACTTAAATCTTCTCTCTAACTGATTAAAACATAATGTAAGATGGCAATTAAACGTCCCCCCCAGCCTTCTCTTCTGAAACAATACATCACTCTCAGCCTCTCCTCATCCCTGGCGGGATTACTGGCCTTCCTCCAGTGTATCCAACCTTCTCTTGAACTGGAGTGCTTGAAACCAGTGTGTTCCAGATGTGGTGTGAGGAGCACTGAGTAAACTCATTGCTTCCCTTGACTTGTTGGCATATTCTTGCTAATACAGCTCAGTATTACAATAATTTATTGGTGCAAGGATACACTGCTGACTCGTATTTAATTTCTGCTTTACATTGATCCTTGTGTCTTTTTCTGCAGAATTGCACTGAGTCCCAGTCCAAGTTTCAGGACTTTGCTTTTGGCTTTGTTGAACTTCATGTATTTGATAGCTGTTACTTCTATTCTTCTGGCTTATCAAGGACCCTCCAAAAGGTAACCCTGCTCTCCAGCGTATCTGCCACTCTCTCAGGTTTGGTATCATGTACAAATTTGCTGAGAGAGTCCTGTACCCTTGCCTGGGTCTTTGAAGATGCTAAATGGTGTTGGCCAGATGCTCTGTCAAATTCCTTCTTCTCCATAAACTTGCTTTTTTAAAAAAAAGAGTTCACAGTGGTGGAACCACGTCAACTGTGGAGGGTTATTTCATGTGAAAATGTTGATGTTTATGTGTCGGTATTGTCTGCTTGGAATCAGTAAAGTAATATTGAAGATATGCTATTGCATGCATGGTGTTTATGTCCATTCTTTCATAAGAAGAAACAGTCTGATGAAATTTATAGGAACACAAGATATATGAACAAGCCTCAACTAGAGAAGAAGGGTTATCTGTGCAGGAAACCATTTCCTGGGTTAGGAAACACAGCCTAGAACAATGTTAAGATTCCTTAGAGTTTTCAGATCCTCATCATCCACTAATCACTTAAATTATTAAAGCACTATCAGACTTCAGCTGAACTTACAACATATTAGGAGATTCTACGGCTTTGAAAAAGTTTTTTTTTCCTTTTAAAAAATTGCTTGTGATTTTATTACTTTGAATAAAAAATTACAAAGTAAATAGGTAATTGTATAAAGTTAACATGCTGAGTTTATTGCTTCATTGGGAAAAGGCTTTTTAAAAAAAAAAAGAAATTGTACATAATTTTAAACTCAGGTGCTTCATAATGGAACTACATCTGTTTGAAATTTTAAGGATGAGGAGGTGGGGGGACAGCAGCAACAACTAGTTAGAAAGGCCCCACCAGGTTCCTGGTATCACTAAAATTTCCACCTGACTTTTCAGAGAAACCTTAAGAAGCGACTGACACGCCAAGGCTCAATTTCTTGCCTGAAATGTGCTTTTGTTGATCAGTGTCTCCAGTCTGACTCTGACGTGCTCACCTCTGACGTGGAGATTGTGAATGTAAAAACAGTGTTAAAGTATGCTGTGAGCTGTGTCTAACCCCCGAGCAGCTGGACAGTTGGGCAGGAAATTGTGCTACAAAAATGGCTAATTTGGGCAGAAAATCAGGGAATGGGCAGTAATGAACTCTTACAACTGAATGCCTGCTTTCAAGTTCTGAACTTGTTGGAAGGGATCATTGTTTCTGGTGGAGAGCAAAGCAAATGTTTCACCTCGCTTACTCACCTAATACATTTTTTTACATTTTTTTTAACCAAAAAGGTTACTTTTAGTTACTTTACACTGAAGTAGAAAAAAAAAATTTTTTTTCTGGATAGGGCTGAATTTTCCACTCATAGAAAGATAAATAATCCCACTGAATTCCACCCTGTTGTGTGAATTTGAAAATTCAGCAGGTTTCTAGATAACTTTGAATTTTATATTTTGGATTTCTGTTTTTTAACTTTTGCCTTAAAAAGATGCAGAAATCTTATTAAAATGCTGCACCAATGGAACTTTAAAATTGTAAAAACTGATGTTTAAAGAGGTCGAGAAATTATTCCACGAAGGTTCTTTGTGCAACGTTAGCCCTTCCTATTTGTGGGCAATTGTTTGAAGTATGACACAAAAGATTACAGCAGTGCTTTTCTTCAACTAATAAAGCCTCAAATACATTTTGCATCCTCCGAGATATGTGTGGATCCAGAGGCATGCTGTGCACTACTATACATAAATCAGATTAAGGATCCATATTCAAATTGGAAAAAATGAGTAATAAATGGCACATAACCAACATAGTGTTCATCACGTGCAAACACCCTGAAAAAGGATGGGACTTTCTTGCCTATGTGTTCAGCTCTGCACACTTCACAGGTAATTGTATCACTCATTTAACTAATTTTGAAGAAGATAATCATTTTAGTTGAAAGTGAAGTTCACAACTAGTGGCTGCTTCCGAGTCATTGCTTTCAGTCAGAAGTATGTACCAAACATTTATGTTATGTAATAATGTAAACATTCAGATTTGCCTAAGATTTCTATCTTGTATCAAAAACGTAGAATTTCCTAATATTTTTCATATGTCTAAGGTAGGTAACAAAATCATATGCTATAGTAGATTACAAAGATATGACCAAACTGGCTGAAATTATATGTAAAAAATTATTATGACTGTATAAGGAGCAAACTTTAATTTTATAGTTGACTGTTCACACCCACAATCTTAATATTCTTTCAATATTTCGTATGATGAAATTAATTGGATCTTTGATTATTTACAAATTCTCCTGAAGTCTTTTTCTAAATTAAACATTGAAAAAAATTGGCAAAACCATTTGATTTTTTACAAGATAAGACAATTTAATGATATGTTTTAAGTTAGTCCTTTGAGCTTTGTATTCACTTTCACTTTCTATACATGCACTTCTTTCTTAAAACCTTAACTATTATTTTCATAAACTATTATATCTTCATTTTTAAAAAATAATGTCACTGTCTCCAAGAGGTGAACGTTAAGTTTTGTACATCTAGTGTTGCAATGAAGAAAATTTTACTTTAAATCCCACATTGTAGGGAAAGGGGAGGATCTTCTATAAAACACTGTGAATGCATCATTTTAGACATTGTTGTCTTCATGGTTGCTTCACAGTATGATGTGTCACATCGAACCTAGTAATATCTGTGGTATTTTGGGAAAACATAAAAGCAGAGAAAAAACAACTTCTAGTTTACAGAGCTTGTGTTAGTGTTATGTATTCAGTACAGGTACAAATGTTGAAGACCAGAAAATTAAAATTCTGTGTTTGTTTCAATGTATAATGAATGTAAAGTAACATTCAGTTGTTATAAGATATTCTGTACTTTGCATGAATTTTCAAGTGATTTTTCCAGTAGGTCTGTACTGTCTCTGCTTATCTCTATAATATAAATACAAACTGCTTTTCTTACAAAATGTTTACATAATACTTAAAAACAAGCAGTGCCCTCAGGAAAACATCCAGAAAAAATACTGTAGACAAAACTCAATAGAGTTTCATGGCTAGGTGTCATTATGGGTTGAAAATACCTTTTTGAACATTTAACTGATGTAAAAAAAAGTTCTCTTTTTCAAGTATTTAAGTGCAGAAGGCATGTTCCTCCTTTCACTGAGGCTGGTAAAAGTCAATTGAAATTGATGGAATTCACTGATATTTCTTATTCAAGCGCAATTTAAATCTCTGTAATTTACATGTTGCTTAAGAGACAGACAGAGCTAGATCCATGCATTTGAATATGAAAAGAAACAAAGCTCTCCAATTATGAGAATTCAAACCTATTTTATTATATTAAAGCCTGTATATGTCTCCACTTTTGGAAGGAGGCAGTCAAATTGGTATTTGTGTGTAAATTTGCACTAACATTGAACAATGGCTATTTCAATACAATAAAAAAAGCTAAACGAGCATGAAACCAGAATGTGATCAGTCCTACACCTAATAAAATGTACTTTTAAAAACAAAAGTAAATGCTACAGCATGAATTTAAAGTCATGTGCACTTTAATATCTCAATTTTACTCTGCAGTTCTTAAACAATCATCTGTATATGCATATATACCTGACATTTGTAGATACATTGGTGCACTTTGGCCAGATAAATTTACTGGATGCAGACTGAAGTCTCATTTTTTAGAAATATTTCCTGCAGTGCAGTGTTCTCCCCTTGGAAAACTTGGTACTATTTCCACTGCATAGTTATTTCATTCCCTTATAAACACCTAACCATATTTAAAATTTGCTGAGAATAGAACATCTCTCTTTTATTATCTGATCTACATAGGTGTGTCTAGCAATGCCCGTAGAGAATTTATCAGCCTGGTTAAGTTTAATATAAGGATTCTGAAAGAAAATACTAAATTCTTGCTGGTGGCTTGTAAGTGTGATGTTTATAGATGAGATCATGACATGACAGTATTGCTTTACATTGAATTTCACAATTTCAATCATTGAATGCCAACTTGTAAGGGACCTCAAGAATCATGTGGTCCAACCTTTCTAGGTAAGAACACAGTTTAGATGAGATGGCCCAGCACCCTATCAAGCTGAGTCTTAAAAATGTCTGGTGTTGAGGAATCCACCACTTCCCTGGGGAGATTATTTCACAGTCCGGCTGTTCTCATAGTGAACAATTTTCTTCTGGTGTCCAAATGGGATCTCCCCAGGACTAACTTGTACCCATTACCCCTTGTCTTTTCCATGTAACTGCTTGTAAAAAGGGAGTCTCCATCTTCTTGGTAACCACCCTTTAATTACTGAAACATGACAATAAGGTGTCCCCTCTTTTCTCAAAACTGAACAAACCCAGTTCTCTCAGCCTTTCCTTGTGTGGCAGGCTTCCCAGTCCTCTCATCATCTTTGTGGCCCTTCTCTGGACTCTCTCCAGCCCGTCCACATCTTTTTTTATATATCAGGGACCAGAATTGAACACAGAATTCCAGGTGTGGCCTGACAAGCGCTGAGTAGAGTGGGATGTTGACTTCTTTACCTCTGCTGGTGATGCCCTTGTTGATGCAATCCAGCATCCCGTTGGCTTGCTTTGCTGCAGCAGCACACTGTTCATTCATATTGAGCTTATTGTCCACTAAGACCCCCAGGTCCCTTTCCACAGAGCTACTCTCCAGCTGGGTGGATCCCAATCTGTGCTGCACTCCTGGGTTGTTTTCCCAGGTGTTTCCCTTACACTTGTCCCCATTGAACTTCATAAGGCTCTTGTTAGCCCACTCTTCCAGCCTGTCCAGGTCTTCCTGGAGGGTGGCTCTCCCTTTTGGAGTGTCTGCTTCCCCACTCAACTTGATGTCATCTGCAAACTTCACCAGAGTTCTCTTGATCCCAACATCCAGATCACTTACAAAGATATTAAAGAACATTGGGCCCAATATTGATCCCTATGGAACCCCACTTGTGACTGGTTGCCATTTAACACAAGCAAACTGGTAGTTTTAGTATAGTAAAATGAGAAGACATACATTTAGGAACGAAGAACATGAGGGACACTCTAAGAACTGATTATTATACTGGAAAATTATTATTCTGAAATTATCAGTTTAATTAAACATAACCTCCACCGCTGTGACTGAAAGGACTGACATAACCCCTGGAATCGTGAATTCAGGACATGGCAGTATCTGGGGTTGTGTCACTGAAAGAGCTGCTGCAAACAGGGAGGACTTTGCACAAAAAATCCCAAAACACCCAAGCTGAAAAACTTTAGCCATTTGGTTTAGAGGAATACAGCTGAGAAGTAGCTTAATTACAACATAGCTCTGTAGACATACAGCCAGAGAAATACCTGATGCTCTGCTGCTCCTAAATGAATGGATGAATTAGCAAGATCCAGTGCAGTGAAATTAAGCTTTAACAGTTACATCTGCAAATTAAGTGGAAGTCTTTTCATTAAACCATGGGTATAAATAACCCTAGAATGCTTCATGAACAAATGTGATATATTCGTCTTGCTTCAAATCACATTTGGGTATTTCTCAAAAGATTTTATGTATTTAAATCACAGATTATGGACTAGGTGGTAGTACTGCTATGAGAAAAAAATTGCAGCTTATGTGGCAGAGTATTTAGACTTGCTGATTACAGTGGTCCCTGCTGGCCTTAGTATATTAGCATTCTTACTCTTATTTTTGTAATTATTACTATAAGAGTTATGCAGATATGAAGAAAAAACATCACAAAACTGAGCTATTATTCAGTCAGTAAGTGATCATATGAAGATGTATCTGGAATAACTCCACAAGTGGGCTACATTCTGAAAAGATTTTACAATGATTAAGAAATTCAATTGAAATCATATGGATTTGGCATATGGATTGCTGTTGCTAGAGAAACAACAGAGCAGTCAGCATTTTGAGATTTATTCCAGTTGGGTGGTAGATAAACCTGCTTAGTTCTGAACATCGCATGTGAGTTTTAAGAAAAAACAGCTCCAAAATTGCTGCTGTCCTGAATTCTGCTCACTTGCAAGAGTTGTATAGTGCTCTGACCATGGCATCCTGCTTCTTTGGAGGGATGTCCCCTTAACCTGCTGTCACCACCTAGGCTTTAGTGAGCGTGGTCTGTGGTCAGGCCAGCATCTCATCCCACTAATAAACTGCTTCCCAATCTCCCTATGTGTAATGCAAGGCTTCATGCGGGGTTTTAAGGTGGGAGGGCTGATGTAAAAGTGGGCTTTGCTGTTTTGAAGACTTCTGGGTGCTCCCTATTAAAGTGTGTACAAAGCAGGGCTTTGTGCTCTGTTTTGGTTTTCCTTTCACCCTCAGTACTACAAGAAGGGATCAAAGAGACTGTTTTGTCCTTTGAAAGTAAGCAGCCTAACTGGGATCTTGAGCATCAAGGAAACAACTTCTGTATTTTCAACCCTGAAATCTGTGATCCTGCAATATCACAGCAGTTGCAGGGCGTGTCTTTTCTCTTCCTCCCCATCTTCTGCCATCTGCCACCCTAGGTGAAATTCATCTCGCTCTAGCTGTTCAAGTAAGTTAATCCCACAGTTCTATATCTGTAAAGACAAAATATGTTGCTATAGATTCAAGTGTATCCTGATAATATGGCCTGATGCACTAAATTATGAAAAATAGAACTTAATAATTAACATCAGAGGAGGAGAAGGAAGGGTAAGAGAAGAGAGAGTGAATGTTGAAGACCATCACTGTCTGTGAATGGAATATATTTAGGGCTCTAATTTTCAACCTCTACCCAGGCAATACTTGCTAGTTTGTAGGCAGTTTGTCAGTGTAAGGGAAGAGTAGAATCTTCTGGACTTGAGTAATTACTTTTTACAGATATTTATCTCTCACTGTCTATAATAAACCTTGCAAAGTCATATTTCGATTATGTCTTCCCTTGCTGCTCTACAGAGTTGTCCTGAGATGTGTCTTCAGTGGTTCTTGCATTCATATGAATGATGATTTAAATATTCTTTTTAACTCTTGTGGTAATCTTAGGGGAAAGTTTATTTTACCTCCAGTTCTGCAGACTCCTGATGGCAAGGCACCATTAATGTATAAATCACTATTAAACATATAGGGAAATAACCCAATAACACTTAAAATTATTCTTGAGGGAAAACTAGACACAGCAAGTAGATTCAAATATGGACTTAATTTTCACCTGAAGTATTACAGCTGATGTTTATGTGTGAAACTTGTTTAGAAAGAGGACTTATGCTATGATCCCATGCTGGAAAAATTCTTAGGCTAAAAGTGATGTGTAACTGTACCATGAATACGGAGAGAAAAAATCGTCCAGATAAAGGGCTCAAAACCATTTTGCTGTGGATGAAATAATGTGTTTAGGATGTTTTGTAATCACAGAACCCTCATTAAAATATTTTTGGTGTTTAGCTAATTTTGCCACATCCAGAAGCTTTCTATAATGCCAAATGAAATAGAATCTTGTATTTATATTATTTATTCAATAGTTTCCATTAATATATACAAGCAAGTGTTTGTTTCTCATTTTAAAAGAGAGCAATATTATCAATGGTTTAGTTGAGTATAAATGGAAGTAAATGGACTTTCCTACCTCTAATCTGATTCTTACAGTATTTACCCACTCATATATACTATTCAGAGACCTTTCTTATTTTCCATTGTGAAATACTGATTATCATGTGATTTTAAGTGAAATCACTTCCATCAGTGTAAAAGTACATGGTAACAAAATGGCTGTCTCATGGCTGATAAAAAGGAAATTATTATAGGAAGGACTGTGCTGTGCACATTGCTTTTTTTAAAAAAAAATTGACTAATAATCCTTTGACTGGTAATCCTTTTCTTCTTATGTATGAATGATATTTGTTGTATTAAGTTCTGCCTGGCTAAAAAGATGCAAACAGAACATATTATTTGCTTGGTGACTCAGATTTCTGAAAAAGTGTGTATTAATCAAATTAAAGCTCATAGCACTGAATGCCTGTTCATGTCCTGCTTTTCTAACCTGTAAAAAAACCCCTCACTGTTACTAAAAAATGTACTGCTTTTAAATTACCTTCATCCTTCCAACAATTAGTGCTCATGAGAGAGAAAGAAAAGGGAGAATATTTATAAGACTGTATTTCTAAAGCCAAGAACTGTACTGCACATCATTCTAAGAGGCAAGAGGGTAAACTAGCAAAGTACAAATAAGGGTGAAATTGATCTCTTACCGCTGCATATTTATGTAGATGACTAAGTTAAGTGCATCCCGTGTTTTCATTAGAAGAAACAACTAAAACTGTTCCTGTCGACTAAATTCTATTCTATTCTCATTCTAGTTCTATTGTAACTTCCAGTGTACTTCATCTGAGCAAAATCAGTTTTTGTGAAATGCATCATCTGGACTTTACTGGAGGAAAGCAAAAGATAAAACCATTAATATGTAACAGTAAAAAATATGGAAAGAAATAAGTTGGATACTGGGGATCACTGAGCATTTGGAAAGTTCTCCAGCATGCAATTTTTTTGGATGGACCATTATGTGATTTAGCAGATCAGTAAACTTTCCTACTAGCCATAGTTCTGTTATGATCTGTCACTTATTTTGCTTTTTTAAATTATTTTTTTTTTAAATCTGATCTAGAACCTCAGGATATTAATGAGTTTTTCCAATTATTTCAGTGGAAATCAGATCTGACTCCCTCTCCCACTGCAAACTAGTGTTCAAATTGCTGCTTCTGCAGTCTCGCTCCATGCTACAGAACAGCATTCTTAAGAAGACAGAAAATGAAGTATGCTCTAAGGAAGAGGAAAATCTCCTGACAAGCTTTTGATGTCAGGAAATCTGACCTTTATATCAGGGAAGCTGCAATGTCTATTAGTATGAGACTTGGCCTCATTTGATGTCTTTTGACCAGTACAAAATTGAGGGCTTAAATTAATCTCTGAAACTCCCTTGAATTTCCACTTCGGAAAAAAAAAAAAAAAAAAAGAAAAAGGAAAGGAAAAGGATGATCTTGTTTGTTATAGGCTATGAATTTGTGGAGTAACAATACATTCAAAAGTATCTAGACAATACATAAACATTCGCTTACATTGTTTAATACACACTGCATATAGTGTAGTTAATTCTAAAAAGCAAGTAAAGTGATTGTTCAAAAAAAAAAAACCCCTTTCATGTTACCATCAGTAATTCAGTTAAGGAATTAGACAATAGCCTCTTAGAGTGGCAGCCAACACATATTAATCAGACTTTTTGTTGTAGCTGCAGAAACTGGAGAACATATGTTCTCCCCTCCCTATATTCTATATTTTATCTTAGTATTGCTTCAGGCTTTACTTTGTACTTTCTGTTTACTTTCCTTTCCTTGTATGAGTCATGTTTTTATTAAAAAAAAAAATCCAAATTATAGTCTATAGAACTAGTCCTTTACATGTCTGATATTTTTATACTGTACTAGAAGTACACTTTTGCAGGGAGTGTTAGTAGTAAATCAGCCACATTTGATAGCATCTATCCCTAAATACTGATGAAGTGGTTACCAGCTCTAACACTGTGTAAGCAAGCAAAACTATCCGTTTATCCAAATGTAAGTGACCAGCCTAAGTCAAATAAAGTTTCCACAGAGACATCAAACAGAAGCCACCAGAATATCTCATTTTGCAAGCGCTACCATCTCATTAGGAGGTCTGAGACATTCTGTTCCATTAATCCAGGAACAGGCAGGCTGGAGTAGGTGTCTAAAATATTATGTAGCTCTGTGTGTCTGTTTACTGTACTGGTCATGCTTAATCACCACTGCTTCTAACAAGGTTTTTAGTGAAGTTAATTGTGTTACAATGTTTTGCCTCTGAAAGCTCTGTGACTACAGTTGCAAGACTGCTTTGGTTAAATCATTGAAAGCATGTACCCACTGCATTCTGAAAGCTTAGTTTGGTATAGCTTTCTTCACAGTTTCTTCTTTTGTTATTGTTTTGTATCTTAACTGCTTATTGTTAGACAGAATTTGCTTTTATTGATGTTAAAGATACTGCTATTCGTAGTTGTAGATGCCCCATGTCTGGAAACATTCAAGGTCAGGTTGGACAGGGCTCTGAGTAAGCTGATCTGGTTGAAGATGTCCGGCTCATTGCAGGGGAGATAGGCTAGATGATCTTTAAAGGTCCTTTCAAACCAATTCTATGGTTGCTATTGCTTTCAGTAGGAGAAAAAGGGCAAGAAAATGATAGTGTAAGTAATGCAATGGACCAGGACCATTGGACCAGGACCTGAATGTCTTTGGACATGTTGTGTCCCCTGGCATCATCTATCATGTCTTTTAACTGAGAGACAGTGTTGCTGTATTCTAAGTGACATGTCTCTCCCTGCCTTCGTCCCAGGCTCCTGGTGACAGAGGTCTGCTAGTATAGGTTGTTATTGAAGTCCTGGGCAATCTCATGAATGAGGTGCTGGAACGGCATCTTCTAATGCAACAGCTGTGGGGGCTTTCTGTTAGAGCCTGATCAGTTACAGTTGCCTGGTGCAGGGCAGTACTTCAGCATTCCCATTATTTTTGGCATGCCTTGAAAATTTTTGTGTGCCTTGAATTATTTTTTTTTCTGTACAAGTTCAGCTCATAGTAGATCTTAAACAGTGTGTCTAATACATTTTACTTGTATTGGAGTGGTGGTCCTGAAACCCAGAAGCATGTTTCCACAGTCTTTAATGCTGTCCTCTCAGAGGAAAAAACCCATTTTCTCCCAAACTCTTCCTGAATCAGTGCCGGCAAAGCTAAGAAAGTTGAGACAAGAAATAATGGAAAGGATTAGCAGTACAATCATTATTTTGTACTTCAGCAACTCATTTTATGTTTGCAACAAATGCAAAGTTATTTATTGGTTTGTTAAACTGTTTACATTTATGAGCTCAGCAGCTAAATGGCAGTCAGAGAAGATGGCTGGAAGTATGTTTTGGAAGCAAACACTTTGAGGAGGGCTAAAGAGAAAACTCAAAATGAGTTAAGAACAAGGACAGAGGTCAGATTTCTGAAGTTAAATAAATGTGTCATAGAGTAAAAATTATGTTATTTTCACAGAGTTCTCATACTAACTAGACAGACTATTTCAACATGCCATGTTAATTTTTTAAAATGATACACATTTTTTAAGGTGAGGGTTGAGACAATAGGCATACTTTTGGTGAATGCACATACATGCCAAACAATTTATAAAGGTGGCAAATTAATCTCAGATAAATAGAATACACTGGAGACAATAGGAAACATTTGTGGTAGCTTAGAAGTAATGGCACATGATGATTTACCTGTGCTGTAGATGGAAGGATCATGTAGTCATCATTTACTTGCATGTCTTGTTTCTAGTAATCAAACTCTAGGCAAAAAAAATGCTGTTCTTTTCCCATCTGCTCAACATTGCTCCTCCCTTTTCCTGACTCCTACCAGTGGGTACACTCTGAAAAACATACATGTCTGAGTTTTTCTCAATCCTATTCTGTTTTCCCAACAAGTCTGGCTACCCACAAAGCACTTCTGTCTCTATTCTGTACAAAGACAGAAGTGGAAAGTGGAAAAAGATTATTAATTGGACCTTTTATTTGTTATCTCAGTATTTACTTTTTAATCTGATAAAATACTCTACAGAATTCTAGTGTTATTTACAAGAAATAAGCTGTGGTAGTTGATTCATAGAAGCTGTGCTAGTTGTTTTGTCCAGAAACACATGGTGGTATATTATGGAGGGCTGTTACCCTTAATTAGCTGTCATGTATTGCCAATTTTGGCCTTACAGGCAACAGCTCAAGATTACTCTTTTTGAATCATTACATTCCTTTGAGCCATTACTCAAAGGAATTTCAAATGAAAGATTTGCTGGCTCAATGTCCTCCCTGAGAGCTGGATAGTCATGGAGTATTCAAGATACTCCACATTCAGCTGAAGTTTGAGATAATGACTTGGAGGAGTATGTTGTCCACTTCCTCCATCTACAAAAATTAATTTTAATGAGGTAGGTTCTCCATGGTCCTGAGGATTCCTATTTTGATCATTATAGTTCTCTTCTTCCCTTCAGTGAGGAGACGATAGAAAACGTGTGTTCTTCCAGGCATGTATTTATTTGAGACCTGTTCAAATTAAAATCTGCATCCTCAGTTCTGGATTGATTAGGCTAGAAAGGAGAGTGCTTGAAGAATAAAGTATTTCTGTGGTGAAAATATCAGCTCAGTGTGGAAAAAATGTCCATGGCTTTCTAAGAATTCTGTGGCCCAGAAGTGAATTTCCTGAGATTTTGTGTGAAACCCTTGAACATTTAAATTAAGCAGATCCATTCCTTCTTAAATCTAATTGACATGTATGTTTTGCATTCTCAAATAGTATGTGTTTAACCTTAGCTCACTCCTTTCCTCTGCCAGATACAAGTGTTCAAATTTTCCTAGGACCTTAATTGTAGTAGCTCTAAAATCAGAGAAGACAAATAAAAAGATAACCTGGTAATCAAGGAAAATAAATATTAGAGAGGTACTATACAATGCTGGGGACAGATGTATCTCAGAATGTCATTTTATTCACCTTCTGGTTTAAATTAGACCTTGACATAAGAGGGACTGTTGTCTCTCTCACTACCACTGGAGTACAATTAATAACCTAAAAAATGAAAGAGTGACATTATATGATCATGAATACTTAGCTTTTTTGTTGGCTGGAGTGTAAATTCTCACACAGAAGAGTCTAAAAATGGCTCTAAGAGAAAGTTGAGCAATAGTTTGTGCTAAAGCCATGAACAATTGACGTAAAGCATTCATCAAGTGTGTATTGGGGAGCCCATCACTCTAATTAAGATGTCAAAGTCACAACCTTAGAGGACTCAGTAGAAACTTCTGCTCATGCTTCTCCTACTAGACCGTAGGCTGGACAAGTTTGGACGTCTCTGGTTCAATTTGGGGTAGGTTTTTATCTGAGACTAAGCCATCTTCTGAAGTGAATCAGTGAGTAAAGATGTGAAACATAGTGTTAGGGCTGAGATTGCCCCATTGGTGGTGGGAATGATGGGGAGCAGCTATTCTTTACAGTTCCTCCTTGATGCATTTAGGTGTCCCATACACTATAACGTAGATGTGTCTATGCTAACGTGGAGGGTTTCTTCTTCAGTTGTGAGTTTGCCTTGGGTCTGTCACACCGGACACCCTCAAACATACAGAGGCACAACTGTTTTCCTCCTGCAGAGCCACCACTGAATCATAGAATCAAAGACTGGTTTGGGTTGGAAGGGACCAACCCCCCTGCCATGGCCAGGAACACCTCCCACTAGACCAGATTGCTCAAAGCCCTATCCAACCTGGCCTTGAACACTGCCAAGGAGGGGGCATCCACAATCCCTCTGGGCAATCTGTGCCACTGTCTCACCATCCTCACAGGAAAGAATTTCTTCCTAATATCCAATCTAAATCTACCCTTTTTCAGTCTGAAACCATTTCTCCTTGTGCTATCATTACACATCCTTGTAAAAATTCCCTCTTCAGTTTTCCTGTAGACCCCCTTCAGGTACTGCAAAAACCATGCCTTGAGGCACTTGCAAAGATACCTCCTTCCTCCTGTGGAAGAAAGTGCTTCTTTTCCAAGGTCCTTGGGTAAGAGACTGTTAGTAATATCATGGCAGTTTGGGAGGCAAATCTGCTTTGTGTCACGTGCTAGGCACAGACCACTCCTGTGCAGCTGGGGTGGGCAACTACGGCAGCTTCAGCACTCACTCAGGGCCATAGAGATGGGGCCAGAACTTGAGACAGACCCTGCTGTGAGATTGCTGGGTCAGGAGCTGATGGCCCTGGGGTGCTGAGGTGGGGTCCTGGGCCCTGAGCAGGTTGGGGAGCCCAGGGGGCATGGGCAGGGACAGGCAGAGCTGTGGATACTCTTGAAACCCTGAGATAAATAATTGGCATGTTTATTCATAAACTCATCAACACTTCAGCCGTAAGATGGATCCAGTAGTTAACTTGTACTGATGATATGGAGCTGACTGGACAACTTCGAAAGGATGTCATGTAAACCCTGTGCAATGGCAACAGAGCAGGTAAGCCTGGTCTATCCAGACAGTTATATATTGCATATATTTATCCTGTAGGAAATTTCCAAATATTCATTGTCTGTTAGGAGCTGAGAAATAATTTTCAGGGAGTTGAATATGTAAGACAAGCCTGTACTTTCATAACTGTAGCATATAATAGAAAAATAAAATATGGTATATTTTACAAGGTAGTACTTCCCATATAGTCCATGCATATAGGGATGCTGTAAAATTATGCATGTTTTTGCAAAATGTACCAGACTATATCACTATTCATTAGATCAGCCTAAGGGCATGTTTCTGAGGAAAATATTTGCCTAATCATCTTTGCAATGTTTTTGTTTGTTTCCTAGTAGAAGCATAGGCAGTAACAAAAGTTAAATAAGATTAATATGAGAAGATTATGGATTATTCAACTTCTATCAGTTTGGGTGAGAAATAAAATTATTAATAGAGCTAGATCTCTAGAGAGCTAATAGGTTGCTATGCATCCAATTTTTTCTGCTATGGTGCAGATAATTGGGTTTCATAATGTGTTCTATTTATCTGCAGTGATTTACACATAACATGAAAACACATTTTCAGTTGTGTTTTTATAAGAGCAGTGGCATGAATTTCTGTTGCTCTGCATATACATTTTATCTCATGAATTCTTGTTGCAAGTGGAATGAGGTATTTGGAATATTGGATGTTATTGTAAATATAAAATACATATAAATGAGGCCAGCTCATGAGGTAGCTGTGGAATCTGATGACAAAATCGGGTGTTAGGCTCATAGTCCAAAATCAGAGTGTCCACAGCCTCATGATACAAAGCACTGATCTGATATAAACACAGTTTGTTGTCCCTGCTTCAGAAAAATTAGTAAGTCAACTTGTTGCTAGAAAGATTTGTGCAGGGTAAGATTCTGCAAACAGTGTAAAACACACAGAATAGTATAAGCTGACATATTGTGTACTCTTGCATTTCAACAGATCTGCATTTCTATGTTCATATCTAGTAGGGATCAAACTTGTGTTGCTGAGTGATTGGACAGTCCCCAGAGGTAAATGATAACAGTCAAGAAACCAAAGAGTGCTGTAATAGGAGACATAAAACAGAAAAATTGCCTCTTCGAACAAGAAAAGCTCACAGCAAAAAAGACCTTTGCAAATTCTACTGATAGCAACGGCAGCTTAAGACAACATGATCTAATAAAAAAACCCCTTAATTAAGTAAAACACTGACTAAAGCTCATATGCTTTGCACACAAAACTATTGAAAATTTGTTCTGGTTGGTTCAACAACACAACAATTCACAAAAAAGAATCCGAACAAATTAAGAGACAAATCTATAAATTGCATACGTAAGGCCTGATGATGCTCTAAGCTTGCATAGTATTTTATATTTGTTTAATGTTAATGTTGATTCTAGTGACTTTGAATGCTGTGTGGATAATCTATGAAAGGACAAAATGATACATCCTCTATCAGGTAGCTGACTTGCATGCTATGCATTTTGCATTGCATGTTTGCATGTCTCTATCCAAGATTACAGATATTACCTTGAAAAACAACAGTTAACATATAAGAAAAGAAAAAAACTATCACTACAGGACTAATTTTAAAAATAATTAATAGTAAATTCTAACTAGGTAAGTCAGGTTTTTAAATCTGTTTGCTGAAAAACCTGAGTGTGTGGTTCATTCTCAAGCTGTTAATGCTGAAGTTTTAATATTTGAAACGGTGTTTGTTTTGACAGAGCTCCTTGTTTTGCCACTTTATTGCCAGAATACCATTAGAACCAAACATTCTTTATTATTCTATTGTGTGAGAGTGAGAGGTCACTGCAAAGGAAAGAGCAGCTTTATTTACTACTAAACTGTTGATATAAATCTACAGTTATTAATAGGTTAAAGGAGAGTACCAGCATTTTAATAGTGGTGAAAGTTATACATTTTATTTTAGATACAGCATATAATATTGTTTTGATTGAATATAATATTTACTACTGTGTACAGTTAGAAAAGCTGATGCTACTTATAGATGAATACATTTTAAGATCAGAAGGGAACTATCATTTTCTTTTGACAGATATCCTTTACAATACCAGTCATAGATTTTCATCCACCTCACCTACAGGTTTCTTAAGGAAGGGCAGGAATAAGATAAGAGCAGAAAGTTTGCATGTTAGCAGTGATGGGTGCAGTTACGCTCTCAGCTGATGTGAGGTGGCTGCAGCTGTATGCTGCCAGTTTAAACTGGGATTTCATCCACATGTTCTTCTGTTGAGGTCAATAGCTTTGTATCAGAGTAAAATCAATCTTCGAGAAGGGGCATCCAACTCTGATCTGAAGGAATTAAATCAGAAGACCAATATTTGTCTGAAGAAATCAAAGCATATCCACCTCCTCCTTGCTTGTTTGTGTGTTTCTAGTTATTTGTGTTCGGCTGCCTCTTTTTTTTTTGACTCCTTTTTACCTCTCAAATATATGTAGTGCTAATGGAACAGGCTCACAGCCTGTTACCATTGATGTTACCATTGATAGTACCCCCCCCCCCGCTTTATGTCTCTTGCAAATCTAGGAATTATTTGTTTGAACAAAGACNACTAAGACTAAAAAAAAAAAAAAAGTAAATAGCCTTTACCAGGAACATATGTGAAGTTAGAAAAAGAGGATGTACAACAGAGAAAATATGTTGTAGTTCTTATAAAGTTCAAACATTTTTGAAAAAACATTTCTTAGATTTCTTCATTTTTAGAATGGCAAATTTTGGTGATTACAGAAAAGTGTGTGATAAGTGTGTACATAGATGCACCAACTGCACAAGAGAGTAAAAAATGAGCCTTTCAGAGACGAACAGATGGATTTACAACCACACCAGAAAAATTATAGGTATGCATTTTTTATGTTCACCAGTATATGATAGAGCAAGAGGATTTACTTTTCACAACTTGTTATTAGTGTACATACATTTCATTTTAGTATTTGCTAGCCAGGTTCTCTCTCAACCAGTCAAAACTGTAATATGAGTTTCATGTTGGTTGATGAGAAGCTCAGCATGAGCTGGCAATGTGCGCTTGCAGCCCAGAAAGCCAACCATACCTTGGGCTGCATCAAAAGGATTGGGACCAGCAGGTCGAGGAGTTTGATTGTCTCCCTCTACTCTGTTTTGGAGTACTACCCACCTGGAGTACTGTGTCCAGCTCTGGAGTCCCCAACATAAGAAGGACATGGAGCTGGTGGAGTGAGTCCAGAGGAGGGCCACAAGAGATGATCAGGGGGCTGGAGCACCTCTCCTGTGAGGACAGGCTGAGATAGTTGGTTAGATGGGAGCTTATTAGAAAGATGGAAGGTGACTGTTTACAAGGACAGGACAGGACAGTGACAGGACAAAGGTTAATGGTTTTAAACTAAAATAGGGTAGATTTAGGTTAGATATAAGGAAGAAAGTTTTTATGATGAGGGTGGTGAGACACTGGAACAGGTTACCTAGAGAAGTTGTGGGTTCTCCATGATGGGAAGTGAGAAGTGCTGAAGGCCGGTTTGGACTGGGCTTTCAGCAACCTGTTGCAGTCAAAGATGTCCCTGTCCATGGCAGGGAGTTGGACTAGATGTTCATTCAAGTTCCTTTCCAACCCAAACCTTTCTATGATTCTATATTATTCAATATTGTACTTTTTAAGTATTTCCATCTAGAAATACAAGATCACAAAAGAATAATTATTTAAATTGCTTTGCTGTTTCTATATTTAAATAATGATTAAATTTATTTGACTGTAAGTGCATATTTTATGAACCTGTTTTTTTTCCATCCTGAATTGCCAGAAGCTAAGATACTATTGTGCCATTGCTGTACATTTCTAAGATTGCCATGCTTTCCTGGTTTCCAGATGTAAATGGGTTAATATCATCATACTGTTATAGGTAGCTTCAGTCTGCCTGTTTTCTAATAGAAAAGGAGCTGTGCAGTGTCTTCTTGGCCACTTTTGACCTGCAGGCTTTTAACTTGAAATCTTTCTCCCTAGTTCTGATTTCTCTCTCACTCTCTTTCTGAGTCTCTCTCTCTCTTTCCCTTACTCTCACAGTCCTTATTATTTATTTTGGCAGAATCTGGAAAAATGGGGTTTTTTTCATCCAATGGAATATTCGTGCCTAAATGATTTTTATTGTGACATAGTGTTTTGGTAGTTGAAATTTTCATTTATTTTAAATTCTCATGTTTAACTTTTTTATATTATGCTGCAAACAACTTGGAACATAGTAGAGATTTACTAAATAAATAGACATATATATTATTGATGTATTTTATACATTTAGATAGAGATGTTTTATTTATTTATTTATCTATTTATTTAAACTTGTTGAAGACATATTGAAGATTATTAAGCATTCAGGGATGACTGAAGTGCCATACTAGTTGCATAAGTGGTGTAAGAAGCACAGAGATACTCAAAGCAGGTAACAAACACTAGAGGCTAATACCTTGTAATGATTAAGCTCTGCCTTTATCTGAGTTTCAAAAACAACTGGGAATAAACAAATTACATAAATGTATTCAGGAACACAAATCCTCTAGAGTAAATGTTAAAGCAATTGTAAACCACAGCATCTTTAAAATTAACAGCTAGTATAAAAAAGCATGTGTCTGACAGCTGAAGACGCGTCAATTGCTCTTCAGACATAGATCTGGGGGAAGGAAAGTGGATCTTTAAATGTCACCCGGGGAGTGCAGAGTGGGAAGGAGGAACTGAGAAAAGTCACGGAGGAAACAGAAGAGGTCTTCAGTGTATTTTGAGATCTTGACAGCTGTACTTATGATTAAGCTTAGCTGTGAAGAATATAGATGCCTTTTCTGTTTTACTCGTATGAGACAATCAAATCTCATAAACTTGCAAGTAACTGCATTTCTTATCACACAAACAAGAAGACAACATAATCTTTCCTAGTTCCACTAGTAATTATATATGTAAAGGAAGCAGTTTTAACTTGCTTCTATGGAATGGAATCAAAAATAATACTGAAGTTTAATCCTGTAAATGTATTGACATTAAGTGTCTGTTCATAAAACATTTACTAGGAATCAAGTTGCTGTTTAAATACGTTGTTGCATAGTGTCAGAAGTATATTGAAAAATACCCAACATATGTCTATGCTGTAAATTGCAAAGCTCTGGAATAACATCAGAGTGAGTTTCAAATGAGATAGTCCTACAAAATGGAGGCAGCATAGCTATATGGGCTGTTTATATGCCTTGGGCAATGATGAAAACTATACTGTGCTATGTAGACAAATAATTGTTTTAGCTAAGCTGGGAATCTAAAATAATTCTTTATTGTTTAGTGCAGGTATGAAACACTGCTTTTTATTGTTAACAAAGTGGGCACTGGGCTTTATAATAGTAACAGATATTTCCATTGATTCAGTAGGGCTAAACAGAAGAGTGAAGACCTAGTAATAGGTGCTTGCAAACCGAATGCTTCCTGAAAATGGGAAAAGATGTTTCGGTAGTATTGCCTGTTAGTTTGAACATGCAAATAGATTTAAAGATTTAGAGTAGCTGAATAGTAAGAGGAGGTACTATGGTGCAGAGATGAATTAGAATCTGTCAATCTCCTGCTTGTCTATGAAATCACAGAATCATAGAATCATCTAGTTTGGAAGAGACCTTCAAGATCATCCAGTCCAGCCGCCTACCTACAACACTACTAACCCACATCACCCAGCGCCACATCCAGACGCCTCTTGAACACCTCCAGGGACGGTGACTGCACCACCTCCCTGGGCAACCTATTCCAATACCTGATCACCCTTATAGTGAAGAAATTTTTCCTAATGTCCAACCTGAATCTCCCCTGCTACAATTTAAGGCTGTTTCCTCTCATCCTTTCACTATGGGCATGACTGAAGAAGAGACTGACCCTCGCCTCACTACAGCCCCCTTTCAGAGAGTTGTAGAGAGTGATGAGGTCCCCCCTGAGCCTCCTCTTCTCCAGACTGAACAACTTCAGCTCCCTCAGTCATTCCCCATAAGACATGTTTTCCAGTCCCTTCACCAGCTTTGTTGCCCTTCTATAGTTATATGAGATGGATTTGAAGAGTATCTTGTCCACATAGATAAATGTTGCCTTTATGATAGCAGAAGGGGCAGAAAAAGGTATTGAGTTTATCAGCTTGCCTGATATCCATGATAATGAAAACCTAGAAAATACAAGAAGGAAGAAAAATTTATGTTATCAGTTCTTTCATATTTCACAGCTAAGGAAAAAAGCTACTTTTTAGAAATGCAAGTGCATCAATTTTGGCTACTGATTAAATAAAGCAAAAGATCAATTTTCTATGTGAAAAATCTGATATTTTGAAAACTGACATTCAAATTCTTGATTGTAGAATTTTTCCCTGTGATATACTGTGGAAAGCAGTGTGAATTAATAACAACTGTGGGAGCTGTGGAGAAACTTAGAAAATATCCTGAGTCCTATCTGAACATCTCTAAGTTTTTTAATTAGCCAGAGCAATTGCCAAACTGTTACCTACCAGCACCGATAAAACATTTCCCTAATAGAATCTTGATCAGTGCAAATACACTGATTTTGGAGAAGTATTTGTCTCTGTGGCTTGGTCTGATAAAATAATGCCCCAGCAGCACCAGCAACTGAGAGGAGACTGAAAGACCCACTGTTCTTGGTAAGAACAAAAGGCCACTTAACCCAGTGTTCCTTTTTTGACAATGGCCAGAAGTGAATGCTTAATAAATAATATATTAATCAGAACAGGTTTGTGGTAATTCCTCTGGTAGTCTTGCATCCTCCTCCTATTTTCAGCTCAGGGACTTGAAGAGTTGGGTGTACTGTCCATGTACTTTATAATGCACAATTATTTTTTCTTCAGTATATTTTACTGTCTGCAGCAAAGACTACTGGATCTTTGGTTTGCTCTTCAGCCCTCTGGAGATTCCTAAATTGTAGATTATCAGAAACAGGGACTGTAAAACAGGGATGCATTGCTCTCTTATTCTCCAAAACACTAAGGAAAGCACAAACCTCAATATGTGCCGTAGCGGTGCAGACTTGCCAATAAAGTTCAAGAGGTACTCAAAAGCAGCAAGGGTCATCCTGTGTCTTGGAGCTGTGTACTGCTGCAGGCTTTCTTCATCTTCAAGTAATACAGTGTGTTACTGGGGATGACAAACAAAGCAGAAAGCCCTTGGTTTAATTTACTTTAAAGAGGCAATCACAGAAGCTGCTGTCAGCCTGTCCTGACCTAAGGACTGTCAGTGGAAAGAAGCTGTACTGTGCTCATTATTTCAGATGTCTGTGGAAGGGGAGATGCTTGTAAATATTGCACTGTGCCAAAGGAAAAGACAGTGACCTTTGCAGAAAAACACCTTGCAGGAAAGGCTGTTTAAAGTCCCTAGCATCTTCCCCTATGTACCTGCCTTTTCTATACACTCCTGAATCGTAACAAATGTTTCTGTTATGCAAAACCCCTGTTATGTCACCTTGTTATTTTTCTAGCCTTGAAATTCCCCCTGAGCCCCTTTCCTTTCCTGAGTCATTTGCCCTGCTTCTTCTCACCGCTACTCAGTGCTTCCCAAATAAGTCTTCTTTTCTGTGTTTTCCATCCACTCTACTCCACCACTACCTAAGTCACAGGGAGTTTTTTAACAGTTTTCTGCTAAAAAGCTGGCTCAGGTGCAGTTCCAGCTAAAGAAAAAGTACATTTGTTAAATGTTTGGTTTCCATGGCACTGAAGGCTTGAGTCTTTTTCTCCCTTGTTTTGACAAGCCGTCTTTGTACTGAGAGACCATAGAGATCACAAGTGGGTTTTGTGCTGAGTCCTTTTGTGATATCAGCTCCTTTGTAATCAGGAAACGGCTCATACACAGCTAGTAGGATTGCCAGAGGTAAGGGTCTAGTAGTCTGTCACTCTTCATATTGCAGAAGTGGGCTAAGAGAAATTTTGACTCTAGGAATGACAGGAAGATGCAGAGCTGAAGACAAGTTGGTATAAGGTAGCTGTCTGGAGACAAAGACATGGTTATTTCACAGTAACAGTGAGGCAAAATCCCTTTTCCAAACCCCTTTGTGCCTATATTTTCAAGAGGACCCTGGATAGGATCCTTACGTCTGACTAACCTAGAAGCACTCAATGGGCACTGAAAACAGAGAGATGTGTACTGCTGTATGTAGTGAAGTTTTAGTAAAATCAGTGCTATTCCACAACAGAGCCTTCTTGGTCATATCTTCTCCACACGGCAGGTTGTCAGGTGCACATCAATCTCTATCTTCTACCTTTGAGAATAGTCCCACTCTTTGTCTCAGTGATGTATATGCCTCCATGTCTTTGGAATATTTTGCTGTGGAGGAAGTCAGATTTATCAGCATTTGTTTTTCCCCCAGAAACAGGAGCATTTTTCAGTATCTGTTTAAGAGCAACATTTCAAAGGATGGGCAACCACAGTTTTATTTCTGCTCTTTTTTCTAATCAGATTTTGAAAAGGAAAACATAGTTATCTATTGAATGAAACGCTTGCTTTTCTGAAACTGATCTTTGCCACAGCAAAAGACCAAAGGATACTATTAACTTGGGTATTTATGGATGTATTTCCTCAGCTATAAATATACCTCCTTGCAAAGTAGACAAGAAGATATTTTACCAGATATTTTATCAGTTTGCACGGTTTTGCTTTTTTTTTTTTTTTGCTGGTCTTCCAGTTGAACTTTAATAGGAAGATGCAAAATTAAAATAGGGAAAATAATAAGACACTTCTGTTTGGCATCTTCATAACCTGAAGATTATTCAAAGCTTGAGAAAGCCTCATCACTGAATTTCAGAACTGCTCTTGTGGTATTTTCCCCTTCCCCTATTTATTTTAAAACCATTCACGGAACTATGTTCAAAAATTAGGGAATTAAGCAATTCCAACCCTTTTCCTGCTCTGAGAATGTCTATGACAGATTGTGGTTTGGTTTTTTTTTAGTGGCTTTCAGTTCTAAAATTAGCCCTAGTTGTAAACATTGCATATTGTAATGGTTTTCTAATTTATGTGATTATTTGAGGCAGCTCTTAATGTACAGATTACTAGAGAACAGTTATGTTAAGCCTGATACCTTCTCTTTATTGCCACTACCTATTTAGCTCTAGGAGTCAATTACAGTAAAGCTTACCCTGTTTCAAGAGCTAGAATACTTTTTCCCAGTTTATTTACGTGTTTGAATATTATAAGACCTTATTCAATATTTAGGGCTGCACATATATTCTTCCATTTGGATAAGAACCAGGTAAAAATATACTACAAAATTATAATATTATTATGATACTTATGATAATTTGCCAAAGCAGATAAATGAAGAGAAGCTAGGAGGATCTTATCAAAGTGCTCACAGCAATGTGTTGTTGATTCTTACTGACGTTGTCCCTGAGACAGCACATTTCCACCACACCAGAAGTACTGGATTTTGCTTATATTGGCTCAATTATTTTCTGATTTCTACATTTTTGTATAAACAACTATTTTTTTGGCATGATATCACAATTGTTTCTGATAATGGATTCTTACAGTCACTTCTTATAGAGATGAACTGAAAGTCTCAAGGGAAAAAAGGGACAAGAAGAGAAGAATTAAAAAGGTGTGGGAAAAGAAAGTTGTTTCAATTAGTTCCAAAGGGAATCATTTGTTATATTTCCAGCTCAGCATGCTCATCAATACTAGCAGAGAATCTGCAGTACATTTTAAACTGTTCCTTTCTGCTCTGTAAAACTAGTCATGATTCCCTGCAGTGCACAAGAAAAACAATTCCACTATCAATAATCTCACAGAAACACTTCTACCAGGCACCTTTGTTTTTAGGAAAAATTCCGTCTGCCTAACACTTCTGACTTACTAGGAGTTGATACATCTTTTTTATCAATTTCTTTTTCACAGAATCACAGAATCACAGAATTCTAGGGGTTGGAAGGGACCTCGAAAGATCATATAGTCCAACCCCCCTGCCAGAGCAGGGTCACGTAGAGTACATCACACAGGAACTCATCCAGGCAGGTTTTGAATGTCTCAGAAATCAATCAAGATCAATCTCATTTACAAACCTCTAGATATTTTTTTAGGTTTTGTCCAGATGTTTTCTTCCTCATCCTTCCTAGAAATAGTATCTATATTACCTTCATAATCTATATTTTTATATCTCTATATCTGTAGCTACATATATACTTGATTTATTTTTACATTTATACAGCAATGTCTGATCTATATGATTGGGGTATACTGGGATATACTTTCTGGTAAAAATAAAAAGCACAAACTTTGTGTTTCATATGCTTTCATTAGAATTTTATCCCTTCTTTATTCCTACATGTTTCAACATTTGATTTAGAAAGTCCTTTCTTGCTCCAGCAGTATTGTAAAAACATCTCAAGAATCAAAGACATGTAGATACGCAGAAGGAATTTCAAACCCTTTTCTTCTAGTTACACAAGTCAAGGTTACAAGCTAATATGAAGGAAGACAGGGTATACTGCTCCATAGGACTGGTGAAAATAGTATCTTTTGGAAACTCATGAAGCTTGACATAGTGAATGAAACTACATTTTGAAATAATAATAGAAGATACTGCTGGCATAGTACGGGATCATTGCATAACAGAAAATAGCTCTGGAGCTCATAGACCTGATTTGCTCTTTCATGACTTTTAGAGAACAGTTTCCCTCTCTAGTGAATTCTACAGTGCTTTGGCGGATGCTTAACTTTTTCTATGGAAGCACCAGAGTATCTCAAAAGATATTGAAACCATGTTGTGATAGGCACTGACTAGGAGACTTTCTGTGCTAAGGACAGTATATTCTAAACATATTTAACTTCCAAGCTAACCTGATACCTGTTTTAGATATACTCAGGGTTCCTCAGAAGACTAATCTGTATGGTTTATTTAGCACAGAAAAAGATTTGGTTCCATGACTTCTTTTTAAAAATCACAACACCACTGAAGTGTTCTCCCTTACCTCTTTCTAGACTATGGATGGGGTTTTTTTGAAAAAAAAAAATACAAAAACCAGACAAGTGGCTTTGCTGAAGATGAATAGCTGCAGCTCTCAGACTCTGTCAGACTGACTCCTTCAGAAGGCAAGTATCTATCATCAGAAGTTATACAGATGTGTCCTTTACTTCTAAGTAAAATAGGGTATGAGAAATTCTGGGATATTTTCCTCTTCTCCATGAATACTGGTGTGGCCATCAGTAGGCATTTAGCCTCCATTGATGTTATTTAGTCAGCCTTTTTGTGAACATATTCATTAGGTAGTCACTCATTCTTCAGTGATCCTCAAAGAGTGTGCTTGGCGTCTGTTTAAAACTGGAAGGCTCAGTAGGCTTAAGAAAGCCCTACTGCACACAAAAGTCTTGCAGCAGATACCACATCTCAACACACAGTTCTCCAGTTCAATGTTTAGACTACAACATCACACAAGTCATAAAATACTCAATGGATATCCTCATGTCCTGATGTGTTTACTCTTCTGTTGATCCTGGATGAGTAGCATGTTGCATTTATCTATTTTTTTCTCTCAGAATGAAAGATACTGTTCATCAGACTAAGGCGTTCTTCAAAATCTTTTAGCTTTGCCATTTGGTTTTTGCCTGAGCAGCATTACTAGAAAAAATGGAAACTGTATTTTTATCACTAATAACATTTTACTGTTTAGGATTCATGATGTTCCCTATTTTCTACTGTGCAGTTAAAGTAGGCCTGGGGGAAGCAATGTTGCTGACTCTCACCCTGAAAAGGGAAGAAGTAAGCTCATGCCCCCCACATGTTTAATTCAAGTCTGTGGATTTTCAGACCTAAGTTGAAGCACCATCCCTATAGTCTCCTACTTATTTATTGATATCTTTCTCTTTAGAAGGAAAATGCATTTGGTGTAATAATTTGTTCTGTCAGTAAGTACCTATCTCTTTTGGTATATTCACTCAAAAGGCTCAAATAGGTACAAAACATATTTCTGGTTAGTTTGATTTGATGACCGGGAGGCCATTTCTAAAACCTAGCAAGAAAAAATGAATATAGATTTTTCAGGCATGAAATTTCAGTAAAATGACCTTTGCAATATTATCCAAATGACAAGAACACAAGAACCTCATTGGAAATGTGACATTTACTTTAAAATATTTCCATTTATCCAGCCATTGTTTTTTTAATGACATTATGTTTTAAAGTTTTGTTTTCTATTAGGTTTTCTTTACACCTCTGTTTAAACTTGTGCATTTTTTTGAGTTTGCTGTAGGTACTTTCTAATGAAAGCTAGCACATAAGACTGGTGTGCCTGCACAAGCTGGAAAACTGAGCTCGTAAAATTTTTTCTTCACAGTCAGGCTGACACATATTTTTCACTTTACTCGATATCTTAATTACTACCATTCCTGGAAGCAAATAAAAGAACAAACAAATTAACACCTGGAAACTACTTATATTGTAAAAAGTATGATATGAACTGTGTCTTACATTTTTTCTTAACTCTAGAGACCTGGAAATTTCCTTCTATGTGTCTGACTACATGGGCTTGTCTTAGTAACGGGTTCATCAAAGTGTTTCTTGATCTTACTAAGTAATGGTGAAAGGTATTTCTTCTGTCTGTGACTAGTGTCAACACAGACATTTTGAACTAGGACATTTTTTACACTGGTATTTTTCATTCAGCTCACATGTTAAGTTTTAAACACTATTGAACTGTTGATTCACGAAGTTGTACAATTTCAGTTAAATCAGTATAATTCTGTGAAAGCTCATTCCCCAGAGCAGCTCAGGATTGCTCTTTTGGCCCTGACTGGTGACTCCCAAGGCAAACATGCAGCAAGCATTTCATGTCTCCAGGTGGAAATGGACATCAAAGAGTTGGTTTTGGGGATCTAACAAACTCTATCCTAAGAATAGTGTTTGCTAAATCCTTAATGCACCTGATTGATAGTGATGTTGCAGCATGTAATTGTTATGTGATAGACAATTGGTATCCTTGAAAAACTAGGTCAGGATGCTATAAAACGTGCTGGCAGTGTATCCCCTTGGCTATCAGTTGATGTTGCTAAGATCAGTGAAGGCCTGTATTTAACTACCTGTATTAGGCAGGTAGTTAAATAACATCTTTACAGGTGAAGTTAGCAAGACTTCATTCTATAAAAGACAGGTCTTATCTAGCTCCGGCTAGTGCAATGGTTAACTACTACTTTATGTTTAGTATTCTACATTTGATTTTTGCTTTTTCTGAAAAATTTTGAAAATCTATTTTAGATAATGCTATAAGGTAAATGAATAATCGAACTGTAAATTCAAAATTCTGAGAAATATTAAAAATATTAGCAAGTATAAAATAAGTGAAAAGGATACCTGCTTTCTTAAAAAAACTCACAAAAAAAAGAAAAAGGTTAAAAGCAGTGACTAGTCAGCAGTGACTAACTTGTGTAATATAAATATTGATTATTTGAACATCGAGTGGATAAGTCATTATATACTGTTTGCAGTCCTAATGGTTTAAAATTAATTAGAAGACTGGGCAAACTATCTGTGGGTTATTCTTTAACACGTTATACTTTTAACTTTTTGAAAATTTTCTTTTGTGATAACTCGTTATGTTATTTTCCATGTCAAAATCACTACAGAGCAGTAAGCTTTCATTGAAATGAAATTTACCCCCTCCCCGGCAGTGTTCAAGGCCAGGTTGGATGGGGCTTGGAGCAACCTGGTCTAGTGGGAAGTGTCCCTGCCCGTGGCAGGGGGGGTTGGAACTGGGTGGCCTTTAAGGTTCCTTGCACCCCAAACCATTCTGTGATTCTATGAAATGTTTTCCAAATGATTTCAAATTATTTTCAAAATCAGGTCTGTATTTAGAAACATAAAATATAATTCAAGAACTTACTTTACACTACTGACTTTTTAAGAGGGAAAAAAATAGACCTTCATTTGTTCATCTCATTTAAATAATTTTATTTCCCCCAATTGTTCACTAGCAATATGTTAGATGTCTAATATAGGAGTGACTCAGCATACAACACTCTTTTTTTTGAACTGCAAACACTAATTTATTCAGCTGGGGTTTCTCAGAGAACTCTACAGTTATTCCTTTGCTTGATGTCACATTTTGCAAATAAAAATAATTTAAATTCTGTCTAATTTAAGACATAACTTGTTTCTGTACTTGTGTTCAGGTAATGGACAAGAAAATAGGTTCAGTTCTTGGCTGAAAAACAGACTCTTGTTTTAAAGGTGAGTAACTATTTTCCTTGTTACATGAAAATGTGTTTTATATCCTTTGTTTGTCTTAATTGACAAATTAAGGTTATGTAGGGCTGGAGCTATCTCTCCCTCTGTGTATATATAGTGGCTACAATAATGAAGTTCTGGTTTCACTTGAAGCCATTAAGCCCTACAATAGTACTAAAGTAGCTGTGAACCAGCAGATAGCAGAGTGTGAAGGTAAATAATATGAAAGATGATGCAGATTACCAGTGTTATGCTTTCAGAAACAAAATTCCCAAAGAATTTCGTGTTTCAAAACAGGATTGTGATTTTTTTAAAAAAAATTCTTCAGTAGACTAAATGGGATAACCGACTGCAGGGAAAATACCATATTTGAAATGTATGAGATTGCCCTGATAGAAAGAATGGTATATGACTTAGTTTAAAACTGCAACAAAGACAAAGCAATATCATTACAACTACAGACCCCTGTGTGCTGTTATGAATTTTGGACACTGGATTTATATCCTGGCTTAGATGAATATTATTACTAGTACCACTACCTGGAGTATTAGTGGCTACCTTAAAATCTATTTCATAAATACGTGTCTTTTGCAGCCATCAATATAAATATCTGTTAAAATCTGTCAAATGTTGTTCTAATTAACTATTTAGCTAACCTTATTCTCAAGCAAATTGAACCACAATGTAAAAAGTTGGATTATTAGAATTAGTTAGTACAAAGTTGTTCTCCTCTATACAGAGAAAAAGGACATTCTTGTCAGAAAACACAGAGGTTTCAGGTATCCTGTAATATAGATCAAAGATCTCCTTTAATTATCCTCTGACATAATAAATACGCAGGTGTTTGAACATTAAAATTTCACAGTATTGAAAGTGTAAGTTTTTTAAAAGATGTATTACCTTTATTGTACAATACGAATACCCTATTGGTCAATATATGTTCCCTTGACAAGTATTTTAAGAAACTAATTTGAACAGAACTTTTTTAATATGAAAATACATTAAAACATTTTACTCTATTACCTGATTATCCTATCCCACTTTATCTATTATTCTGTTTCAGTCTTTCATCTTCACATTAGTTCGCTTTTTCAGCATTTGTTAAAATTTAATTAAATATGATTTTCTACTCACTTTTCCACCTTACTTGCTACTTTGGTTCAATATGCTTAGTGCAAAACCATAAATCTTTCAAACCATTGAGACAGAAATATTCTTCACATCTTTTTAAAGTATTAAATAGAAATATGCTTCACATCCACTTCTTTTTAAAGCATTATATGCTGTTATCGGTTTCCAAATACAAGAATTCTGAGTGAAAGAAGAAACTATAATTCATGAACTACCCTTTGGTTCCCACTTACTTAAGATTTATAGTAGTCATTCATGCAACTGGAAGCAGAATCTGGCCGCAGGTACCTACTGTAATTGTAGAAAAGATATCCTCCATCAAAGAAGCATTTAATTTAATTCTGTATTAAAGTATTTATAAGGTTTTTATAAAACTTCAAAGAATTATGTATTTATAGTAATAATTTTCTATAGGCGTTTTGTACAGAAAAATATTAAGCTCATTTAAATTCTCAGGATTTCAAGATTTAGGCAGATTTTATTGAATTACTTCACTATCTTTGATCTGAATGTTCAAACGATCTTAAGAGACATTCTATTTGAACCTGTCTCCAAAATCACATCAAGTGGAAATAAGTTTGCCTTGGTGTGATTAATCTCATCCACATAGTTAAAACATATCTAGCACCTCAAGGACTTTCTCAGAATATGAATTTCACCCCTATACCTCTGATCTATTCCAAACTTTGATAAGACAGCACTTAACACTTATTTTTTATCCATAGCGTTCTGAGGACTAGCCATGGCATATCTCTTTTCAATCTAACATTCCAAGTATAATTTTCTTAAAAATAATCACCTTTAAATTTTATCACAATTTTGCACCTTTGTGCCAATACAAGGGGTTATTTGCAGTCCTTTTCCATCAGCAAAGTAAATTCAGGTACTAACTGTGTGACAATGTGATAAATAGAATTACTTGTGCAAAATTACTGTGAAAATACCTGTAATTTCATTACCATTTACCAACAAAAGGTGGTGAAAGACAAGTCCACATATGAGTTTTACTCATAAGATAAACAGGGTGAAGCCAATTCTCATGCAAAAAGATGTAGCTAGAAGATTTAACATAATTTAAAGTGGTTCCTACCTGAGGAGGTATAAATGGCCAGTAAAACAACATCAGCAGGTTTTACATTTGTCCCAGCAGTATTATTTTAAAAGCAGACTTAGACAAGGCAAGATTATTTTACCAGATATTGCCTTTCACTTTGTTTTGTCTTCTAAATTTTTGTGTGCTATCTGTTTTTCCATCACAGTTTTAAAGAGATTTCCAAAGGAAGGAAATAAAACTCACTTAAAATGAAGTTTGACTGCAACATGGACTATATTTGTATTTAGCCAATTAAAAAAAAGGTCTTCCTACTGAAACTTTTTCTCTCTATCACCAAACTAAATATGGGGAAAATCTAAATTTCTCCTATAGCTACTGAAAGCATGTTCCAGATTTTTAGCCTTGCTGAATATTTCCTGCATTAGTTAATTATGTATTTTCCCCTGAAAAGACCTTTTAAAACGTAGCATTACAAGTTTCCGTCTATTGACATTTAAGCTCTCTGGTCAGTGGTTCAGAAAAATGGATTAATGAAATTAGTTTCTCCCTTCCAAGTTCAGCAAATGACTGGTAATAATTCTAATAGTGCTGTCTGGCTCTGACAGATGAAGAAATGTTTATTTTCACAGTTATAGTATGAACTGAGTATAGAAAACAGCAGAAGCAGACTCTAAAAAACATTTGGGTTTAGTTATTGGCTTGAATCATTCTCTCTCTGAAATCAGTTATTCTATCAGATCACAAGTGGAAAAAGACCTGACCTTGGTAATGTAGTCTATCTTATAAGTCAGACATATGGAAAACTTCTTGAGTAAATTACAATTTTCTTGACTAAGAAGGCAGTATTGCTAAATCAAGTATGATTATGGACTGAATGTCTTAGAACTAGAACATCTCTGTAAAGGGTTTGAGTTCAAGAGCAAACATAAGGCTACCTTGGCCTTATGCCAATTTAACTGTTGCTAGTTCCTCTCTCACTAGAGAGTATGCTACAGGCCAATCTGTTATACATGAAAACCCCATTTTACTGAGTTCTTACAAAAACTGAATAAGCCAATACTGCTACAGAGACAATAAATAGTCTAGGATGACCTATGCCTTGAGGATTAAATATAAAGAAATATTAAATAAGTATAACATAGGGAGAATATTCTGTATGTTAAGGGATATTTGACATACCTAGAATGTTTTGAAGGAATTTAAGAAACATAAAGGTTAAATGACATCCATAATATTTTCTATAACTAGTTTATTTTGGAGAAAATTTTTACTATTTTTTGAAAATGGAAGAAATCATGAGCCTGAGAAGTATATAATTTATAATCTCCAAGAAGTGCTGAAAAGAACAGAGAGAGATTATCTGTGATACAGGGAATCAGTAGTCTGTCTACCCCAGGTTCTTTTAAAATGGTCTTGTTGACAATTTATACATTTAGCTTCCATTAAACATTATTTTGATATGGAGAAAATTACATTTTTTAAATAGTTAGTAATAGTATTTAAGTATATTCTTTGAGCTGCTGACTAAAATGATCACATAAGAGAAAAGTGGGAGGTGAGAATAAGAAGTCAGATTCCTGATCTGTATTTACTCTTCCTGGTTTTGAACAACTTGACCTTGATCATTTTTCATGTAGAGTGGCTCATCTTTTCACCAGAGAAGATGACTACAAGTTAATTACAGCACCCAGTCTGAGAGCCAAACACCTAATTAATTCATTTGTCATCAACTAAGATGTCCAGGGAAGTTAATGGTTGCTCAGTAAAGGCCTCTCTTTTAGCTACTTACTGCCTCTTTTGTATTGAATGCTGATAGAGGACACATCAGTTAGCCTGTGGTTCAGGTTCTATGAGGACTAATGTTGCCTCACTTTGGGGCAAGATGGCAATAGCACTGGAACAGGCTGCCCAGAGAGGCTGTGGAGTCTCCTTCACTGGAGACATTCAAACCCCGCCCGGATGCGTTCCTGTGTGATGTACTCTAGGTGACCCTGCTCTGGCAGGGGGGTTGGACTAGATGATCCTTCGAGGTCCCTTCCAACCCTAGAATTCTGTGATTCTGTGAAACTTCAGCTTTTAGGTCGTGTAATCTAGAGACAGGCAAAGGAAAAAGAAGTAAAAATATTTGTTCATTCTCCAACATGCTTCCAATAGGAATAGAGGCAATTCCTGGCCATGGATATACGGCTGGGACTTGAAATCTTCTGTGCAGGATTAATCAACATGACTTTGCTTTAGGAAGTCATTAGTCAACTGTCTCTGTTCACTTTCTACAGAAAAGCTGGAAAAGGATTTCTTATGAGGGCGTGCAGTGATAGGATGAGGGGAAACAATTTCAAATTGAAAGAGAGTAGATTTTGATTGGATATTAGGAGGAAATCCTTTCCTTTGAGGGTGGTGAGACACTGGCACGGGTTGCCCAAAGGACCTGTGGCTGTCCCCTCCCTGGAAATATTTAAGGCCAGGTTGGATGGGGCTTTGATAGGTACTTGATCATATTAGAGCCTCAAAAGTAAAGGGAACTGTTTCTTAAATGGTATTTGCAGTACTAGGTTTCTTTAACACCAGACACATTCATGCAAAAATGCAACACAGTTCACAGCAGTAAATTATGAGAATGCTTTATTAGATTCAGCACTCTCTCACTGTGCCTTCCTGGACAACAATATGTAATTAATTTGTATTAATAGGATGAGACTGCAAATGTTAGATTAATGTGTATCGGAAAGTTCTTGCCCTTTCTTACAGGGCAATCAATGTATACAGCCAGAATTAATTCAGTGGATGTCCTTTTCAACATACAGAATGTTAATAATTTTTACAGGTAAATACTGGACAGATGGTTTGTTTACTTTATTTGGCACCAACACAAAAATAAATTTAAAAAGGTTCACTACCAAATCTTACTCCCATTCAAACAAATATGATCACTTCAATAAGGGTAGATTAGAGCTTCTTGTCAGATGAACACATTGCATACTTATTTAGAAATTAGGAAAGAGAAAGTTTAGCCCCCAAGCAGGTGGTTATATAACAGCAACTATACAGCAGCTCTGAGCATGAAAAAAGGCCGTAGTGTCTCTGACCATGGCCAAAGCCACAGGCAAAGAACTGTTCAAGCTGCACCTGACAACAAAAACTAGCCACTAATGGAGTGTCAACACAGATCAGCATTTGCCTGTCTCAGCATCTGAGATGAGAAAATTATCACTTTTCAGTCTTTAGTTGCCACTGGTAAATTACTGACAAATTACTGTATCAGATCCAGCCATCAGTACTGTATATTATTGTGATGATTTTTATTGGCTAAATCTGAAAAGAAAACCCAGCTACAGATTCATTAAGATATTTTGCATTGTTCAATATTTTCTAAGCATATACACAAATATGCATTTCAGTATACATGCAGAGATGATGGGCTATAATAAAAGTTTAAGAGAATGTAATTTCCTTTTTATCGTGTAGGTTTAGTGTGTTATACAAAGCCAGACTTGAAATTGTTCTGACAGTAAATAATTAATTTAGGAAACACACATAATAAGTAAGTAGCTATGAAGAAAGTAATTTATTTCATAATAGGCAATGAAAGAAAATATGACTGCGAACTCATTGGTTTGCTAAGTACAAAGGTATTTTGATGTGTAAATGTGCTCTCCATTTCTTCTGTTCAACGCTGTGTAATATTCTCAGTGAAAGAATCTATTCCCAGCCACTCTGCCTTGTTATAACTATCAGGAAAAGGCACAGAAAGCATTGAGGAATGCAGGTTTCCTTGACAAAGCAGAAATACAATGTTTCCTACAGAATTTGGAAATAATTTTTCAAATAACATATTTATAATTGGAATTTTTTTGCATATTTGACAATGAAAGTAGCACAGAAACGGTCAATAATAAATTGGTTCCATATGTCTGTGAAGCCGTCTAAAATTTCAGGATCCCTTGCAATTGTTATTCTATATACCCACAGTAATTCTAAGCTGCAGTCTACTGATAATGTGTCCCACACCAACTGAAAAAATAATTTCAAGCTTGTATAAAGACAAGAACATCTTTTTTACTTCATGTACTGCACATACATGTCAAAAAGGTGAAACTTGTGTGTTCATGGAACCCAAAGAAAAAAAGTAGGAGGTTTTTGGCTACTGAGAAGCTTGTCCCTTGAAGAGACAAACCCATCTAACAATGTCCAGCAAAATTAATTATTCCTCTGATACAACTATAGGAAATCCTGTCTCCCTGAGAGAAACACAACTCAAGGCCCAACTGTTTAAAATAAGGCAACAGAAGGCCTTAAACAAACATAAAAGATTCCAAGTTCTAAATATATATAGCAAGAAAAAGAGGAAAATGGCATTAAATCTTAAAAAAATGTGAAATATTATAGAAGTGGTAATCTAGGAATCAAATACCCTTATCCTGAAAACTTGTATCTTTCAGAAGTGTAGGACACAAAGTTTGTATCTTCATGATGTAAGAGAAAGGACTGCACAGATACTCCGATAGCTTTCGGACCAGAGGACGTGTTGTCCTGGTAGTGCCACCACCTTGCTCTGCCTGTGCAAGAACTCTTATGTGCTGACCAATAACGCAATGCTACTCTGAAGGTGAGACCATTGTGCTTTTACTACTTGTAATTATGCCCTTTTTTCTTCTATTAAGGTGGCTTGAGAGCACCAGGATAAAAATTTTCTGCCTAATCTGAAACCATCCAGGACCCCTCCAGCTGCAGCTGCCTGTGCATGGGACAGTGACAATGGGATGGAGAGCAGCGGTGCCTGTGGGGAGGGGACGATAGGTCAGGTGACCCAAATTGACCGATCACAGTGTTCCTGCCCATGGTGCTCAGTCTAAAATGGCTCCTCAGAACTCTTGTCTGGCTCCTGTGGCTGCTGTGCTGTCAGGATTGGGATTGACTCTTGTCATCTCTCCCTGTGCTGCTGGTGTTCCTGCAGCCTGTTTTCTTGCTGGAGAAGAACATCATGCACTGAGAAAAGTTGCCTTGCCCTGCCTTTTCAAGTAGGACTGGTATGGTTGCTCTGAGGTTTTTTTGTGGACTCGCAGTGGGACACTGGGCCCAGGTACTCACATCTGCTGCTGAGTCCAGTTTGGGACTTCTCTGGGCTGAATATAATAACCATCTGGGAAGCGCGGGTTCCATAATTGCATGTTCATTTATATATTTGTATATATTTACATATTTGCATATAATTCACCATCTTTATTATTATTACTGTTATTATTTTCTATTTCATTAAAACTGCTCTAGTTTTTTTTCCAACTTCAAAGTGTCTATCCCTTATTTCCCTGTTATCTTCCCCTGGGAAGGTGGCGGGGGGGATAACAGAGAACATCTGTCATCCGGTTATTGGACAAACCTGTGACAAGATGTTAATGGCTTAATAAACAATATGATATTAATGACTAATGATGATGTTCTAACTGTTTGTTTTCCATGAATTATATGTTTGACATGGAAATGTGGTAATTTTTACAATGAAATCATTATGTGTCCATCTATCCTAGAAGCAGTACTTTGCAAACATTACTGGATTGAGACACAACAAATATTTGCTTAAATAGGTGATCATTGTCAATGTATAGAGCTCATAATAACAGATAGTCAGGTGCTTAGAGCATAATTTTATTTAGAGGAAAACAGAAAACTTTTTTTACAAATTCTATTGTTTAAAAAACCCCAGCTAATTGTATTATATTTAGATTGAGATACAAACCCAATCCCTTGTCATGACTTGAAATGAAATAGGAGTATGCACACCATTATTTCATTTACTTCTTATAGATAAAACTAAACCAACTCTTATCTTTTGAAGAAGAAAGAGAGAAAGGAAACTCTATACTCTTACCTGAATTCTGTTGATGCAAGTGTGAATTTCCAATTTCTGAAGAGTTGCTACTTAATTTTACAACAAACTAAAGTTCTGAACCTCAGCACTCCCAAACTTGGAGATACAGTGTTAGTACTGATATATCTGGTTTATGTTTCAGAAGCTTTTTACAGAGTCAGTATTTGGTAGGTGATGAAAGAAAACAGTGTTCCTTCCACAAGGTTCAGTCCAATCAGCTTAACATTGAAAAGTTCACAGTCACTTAAAATAGGGGATGTGAATGTAACATCAGATTCACTCCATGTAAAAACATGTATAGGTCAAAGCAGTATTTTGGCTAATATACTGTGTGTGATCCACTGTATGAAACACCAGCATGTTAAAAGAAAAATAAAAATATGCAGTATGGCAAAGTGAGAAACCATGAGAGAGGTTAAACTCTACTTTTCTCTGTCATCATCATTTCTCTTACGACTCTAAGCAAATGTAAAAACATTTCAAAATTAAAAAAACCAAACCACCACCACCACCCCCCAAATACTCTCTCTTCCGCTAGTTTTAGTTTCAAAGTTTTCCATAAAAAGCAATACTTATCTTAGGATTTTATAAGCTTTCAGTTATTTGGGAGCGTGCCTGAATAAATCAAGTGGTAAGTTTTCTGGCTTAGCTTTCCTGAGAATTCATGTTGACATTTCTAAGCCCAGTGTTACTTCTGAGAAGCTTTTTGGGCATGCTGAGAATAGTTCCCTTAAAATATTATGGCAATATTTTAAGATGCTGTCATATCACGGTGACCCCTCAAAAAGCCAAAAATAATGAAGAGCTGTGTTTACGTGTGGCTTTTCTTTATGCCTGAGCTACTTGTTGAGTCCAGGAGGGAAGCAGGTCTCCTGATCTAAAAGCAAGAGTTGCTTCACTTTGAGTAACCCTCTCCTAGACCCCAATGTTGTCAGTGACCCCATTTTCACTTACATGTCACAACCAGGAGAGGGACATGCAGTCCTGTGGCCGCAGGGCATGGGCAACCTGTTACGTGAGCATGATGACCTCCCCTACCCTGATTGACCATGCCCCAGAGGACTCCATGCACTGCTCATCAAGGCCCAGGCACCCAAGGGCCAAATCTGGTGAAATACCATGGAGGAAGCTTGTGCATCCCTTGCTTTGCCATTGTCATGACCCCCCAAGCACAGTGGTACCAGCCTGGTCATGGTGCCTGGTGCAGGTGAGGACAGGGCAAGTAGCGGGAACTTGCACTGCTGGGTGCTGTGGGGACAGGACAGGGTGCTAGCACCCTCTGAGGTAGGAGTTGGGGCCACAAGGCAGCTGGCAGGGACTGGGATGGGGGCTCTTTCCATTTCTGATCCCTGCAACAGTCTTTCACATGTATTGTGGATGTTCGTCTCTGTTGCCTGCAATACTAAATTCCCATAACATTAAAGTCCTTAAAAAAAGTCAGCTCTGGAAACAGAGGAATTAAACACATCATCATAGTTTATAAATATTTAATTACAGTGAAATGACAGGCACCCCTGCCTTTCTGGTTTCTCAGCTGGCTCAGTGAGCTTTGGTCCAGGTATACAGGAGGCAGGCATAGATTACCAGAAATCATCCTGCTAGGCCACTCTTGCAAAAAGAAATGGCCAACTGGGATACTAAGGCAGGTAGAGGTTTTTGGAAGACAAAACAACTTTACAAGGATCTGGTTTTATAACCTTATCACTGTACTGCTTATAGTTATGGGGATGATGGAGGGACCAGAACAGAAAATCCAAGCAATTTGCAACTAGCCAGGCAGAACTTCAAGTGTTTTTCTACCTCATGGTGTAATTTTATCTTGAGCAGAATCTTTCATGTAAAACTCATTCTTACCTTTTTTTATGTCAGAGATCTTTGTTTATGTTGTAGACTTCCTTATTAAAATTAAATTTCAAATATTTCTTACATAGGTGCAGTCAAAACAAACAGAAAGTTCATTTAGTGCAGTATCCTGCCCCTATAGTTGCCAAAGGCAGATGGCTAGGGAAAAGTATATGCTATATATTAACCTTAATATTCACCTGGCATTTAGCCATATTTGGCACAGGCTTCATGAGCTGATTATGGTGTCTATGTATTTCTAGTCCATGAATATGCAAGGTCCCTTTGGACCAGGGCTTAGGTCAGTTTCCATACCATCCATCACTAAGAAGGTAGAAAGCCTGATACCTTCAAACTCACACACCTTGGTAGCTGATAGAGACCATAGAGAGGTTGAATTTTCAAAGAAATTACTCAAAAAAAGCATCAGAACATCCACACCATGCACTGTGCAGCATTTTCGTGCTTTATACAGTTTTCTTCCATGTTGCTGTATTTTTGCAGTATATTGTCTCTGTTACAGTATCTACAGCATTGTTTATGAAGCTGTTTTCTGATGCACTGAAGTGCGTTTCATGCATTACAGTGCGACTCTTTTATGAAGCTGATTTCAGACAGCTCTTGAGTAATGGGTCACAACAAAATGCTGGACTTAAAAGCATCTTAACGTAGTCCTAATGCAAATAACCATCCAGATTTGATTTTCATGTTCTGGACAATCTTAGACATAGTAAAGATTTAGCTTTGTACTTCAAATTTACACTGCAGTGTTACCAAGAACGTTTTCTGCTTGGCTCAATGTCTGTTGGAGACCAGCTCCTGTATAAAGCTTGCAACTTTCTAAGAAATTCCAAATGTCATTTTTATGCTTTAGGTTTACAGGCTACACTGGTAGCTTAAGAAGTCACTCCTCAACTACAGTTATTAGAATATAATTATTGCTTAAACTTCAACAGAAATTTAATTCAGTCCTAAAGAAAGTATTTTGATCATAAATTGGCAAATGTCTTCATGCAGTTGTTTAATCAGCTGCCTACTGGCCTTTTTCATCAACTAATGAACTGAAAATGCAGAGTCTGTAGCGGGTCAGTGCAGTCAGTTTAAAAAAAGGGAAAATAGTCAATTGGACAGAAGAAAAATAAATAATCATATTTAAAACCCCTCTCTTATTCTGCAGATAATAGGACTCCTCTCACACATTCTAATGTCTTAGCATAAGAATGTCCAGCATATAAAATTGCAAGGTAGTATTTTGAAAGGCAAATTCTCAGTCTCTGGAAATTAGTCTCCTATTAAGCTCCTAAGCAATGGTAAGACTGCTTTAGCTGTATCTGAATTTAGGAGGATAGTGTGTGTTTCAGAAATGAAGAAAGCTATTTCTATTTTTTCCAAACTATTCTGTACACTTTGTGCACTTAAAAAAGCTATTATATGTTGTTAATAATATGAAGAAATGACTGAGAATTTCCTGTCTGGGTTTGGAAAAAAAAGAAAAAAGACTGTGTGATATAGTTTAAATAAAGTATCTCAGAAAGGAGACAAAGAGATGTCCATTGACAAGTACAGTTCAAAAATATCTCAAGACAGAAACCAAAACATCTTGCGATTTTATTTTAGATACCTGATATTCAGCATTTCTAGAACTTTTTGTAAAGGCAAACAATGAAGATTAATTAAAAAATATATATACACATATTCTTTCATGGCAGGTAAGTTATTTTTGATTATTCAGAATCATATTGTACTTGAGAAACACAATCTGTTGTTTCAAACTACAGGCTATTACTCCTGCCCATTCTGAGGGTAGTTTTTAATTATGTTTTGCTTTGTCTTTTTAAAAAATAAATATTATAGGTATTGAGGCCATATCGTGCTATAGCACATATTGCAGAAATGTTTGAGATTTTACACAACATGAATTGATTCCTTTTCAGCAAGTTGTTTGTTTTTATGAGTTTAAATGTGTCTGAATAGTCCAGCTATTCTTTTATCCTTTTAATTTGACACAAGTGAAAAACTTAGATCTTAGACAACTCTTGTTCTAATGAAAATACAGGAATTTATTTTTAATATATTAGTTTATTATTATTAGTATATTTAATATATTAGTATATTTAATATATTAGTGTGAAAAATTACAAACAATTAGAATCTGTTTTTTCATGCAAACTGATGTAGATTATTAAGGGTTCAATCCAGCTACTTCAGCTGTGTATTCTGCCTACAGTTCAGACACTTAGACTTATAAACATCCACGTAAAATTGTCTTTAGAGTTTTGTGGGTGAAATATGTAAACATAGCTGAGTAAAATGTAGCTGAGTGCAGAACCTCTTTTGTGCCTTTTTGCATTTATAGGCCATTTTGTCTCATTTTGTCAGTTTATATAATACAATAGACATTTGCAAATATTTGTATTTTTTTTAACAAATAACTCTTGTACACTGTATGAGATTATTCCTTTTTATTCCTATTTATTTTATTTATTTTTTATTCCTATTTATTTCCTATTCAATTTTCATTGATTTGGGTTGGGATTCTATTTGAGAATAACGTAATTAGGATCAGGACATTCCCATCTTTTGCCAGAGGTATCCAAGTACTTTGTTTCAGGTGATGTAGCTATGCCAGTCTCAGGTACTTTGTATGGTTGATAGCTCTGGTGAGCATTTTCTTCTTTTACATCAAACTTACAAATTTGGTTAACCCGAAGAAGAATGTTGCTGAGAATGCCTTCAGGATTCAAATGCTGTATCAAGTGAAATTTACTGCAAATAATCGCTGAATGCAAAAGGACTCCACCACTGCAGTCCAGACTTGTAACTGCTATATTTTGTAACAACTTAGGCCTTGGCAAACAATGGTGTAGAAAAAAAAATATTAGTTTCCCCTAAGTAACCATGGAAACCAAAACAATATTTATGGGTAATCGGATGATCTGATCTACTTATATGCCATAGGAGTTTATAGTTAATACCTGGAGATGATATCTTGATGTTAATAATTTGAAACAAGTGATTTCTTATTACTATAAAGCATCAAGCAAAAGCTACATAGAAAGCCTATGACAAAGAAAAATGAGATGTCTTTTCTCTGGAATAAAAAAATTAATGGAATTTTTATTAGCATTAGTTTGGAGAGATTTTTTTATGTTGTTTATTGAAAGCCAGAGAGATCTCCTTCGAGTAATATGTTGAGCTAAATTATCCTCACTATTTTGTGACATCAATATTTGGTCATCAAATTGAGCAGGTGGAACTGAAAGTAGAGTACTCCAGGTGTAAGTAAAAGCACTTGAAATGCTGACATTTAAAATTAGCACTTCATAGCTGCATGTTCAATAACCAAAAACCGACCCCTCCTTTCTATTTATTCTAATTGACATAACTCTACTGTGAAACTCCTTAGTAAAGAATTCAGAGAACTACTGAATTTTGATCTGACATTGGTCTGGCTTTGAAATAAACTGTTGATTCTCTTCCCTCTTATGTCCTTCAAGTTCCTGAAGGACCAACAGTAATCAAATAATGTGAAGTACTGTCATAATCAAAAAATATATCTGTTGCTGTTTCAAACAAGCAGCTCAGATTCGCAGTTTTGCTTGAGAAATAAGAGAGGAGAGTTTAAGAAATCTTAATATATCCTGATCTCTTTGGTCTCAACTCCTTGCTGTTGCCAGCAGTCCTTTTCCATTGCTCTACAGCAGCACTGTCCCAGTAGAACACACAACTGAGAACTGTCTCAGGCTTAATAAATACTAATTCAAACTGCTAAGGGAGACTCAGTAAAAATGTTTGGTTTTGCTAAAGTCCTCCTACAGTATGCTCTGGAGAAAATACTTTTTCTTTGTTGGGCAGTGGGACACTGCATGTAATTTAATACACTATCAACAGTGAATCATTTGTGAAAACAGGCAATCTTTTAGAAAAGCAAATGCAGTTTTCTTTCTGAATATCTAGTGTCAAGGCTGAAACAAGTAGGGTTCTACTCAGTATCAATTTTTTTCCTTTTACAGTGTTAACATTCTTTGGTACTCCGGTTACTGTTGTACCTGGGATTTACATCCAAGAAGAGAAGTCACAAATACCAACCTCTCCTGTTTTATCTCTTGTCATACAAAAATGCCTTAGTAGATCTTGAAAGACTGATGTAAAATATTAAACAAATTTTATTTATAGCTCATTAAGTCCATGTTACATTCTATTATCTAAACAAAGCCTGTGCAAAGGCAATTTTTTATCTGTGCCTTGGAAACCATATTTATCAGCTACCTCAGGCATAAAATGGATCTTGGTATAATAAAAGTATTACATAACACAATCAGTAGGAGACTGCAACTAGATTCAGTTGTACTCACTGAACTGCTATGGGGAACAAGTTGGTGAAGTCTAACTAGAACAAACTGGATGAATGTACCCTGTGGAAATGAAGTAAAATGGGAACAAAACCCTGTTGTTTGGGGAGAAACAAGTATGGAGGAGAGGAGATCTAAGACTTGGTGTGGAAGGCTTGATCCTTTGTTACTTCACCTGAAATTCTCATCCTGCATTTTTTGTACGGGTTTGGAGTCCTTGCTGACCCTGATGAGAGGACATGTCATGGCAAAGCAGTGGGGAGTAGGGTTATTAGATAATTGAACTTACAACCAAACATTTCTATATAGAAAACTACCTTTGCCTCATGGTGCCAGAGTTACTGCATCCAGATGGGAAGTGTAAGCCATGTTTTTCCAGCTTACTGCCCCAGGTTCACCTGGCACATCGGGAAGCAGCCCAGAGAGGGGATCTGAGGGATATTTTTTAAAAAAATCAATAGCAGATATTCACTGAGGGAACAGTGGAAGCTAAATTCAAGGGGAGGAGGTGGTGGAATAAATTGGAATAAATGTGAATTATACAAGATGTCATCAAACTCACTGAAGAAAGAGTCACCAGTAAAGATATAGAGTACAAATATAGCTGTTTTAAGACAAAGAATAGAAAGATAATTATGGATGGTGATTGTTTTTTTAAAGTCAAATATTCAAATACCTAAAGTCAATTCAACTGCTAAAAAAAGAGGTTTAATGAAATGGGACACATTTCAGAAAGCAGCAGTGAGGGTCACTAGCAACTTGAAATAAATGTCTGATGAGTGAAAGATAAAAGAGAAATGTAGTTAGTCTATGTTATGATTCACAGGAGACACAGAACAGTTTAATTATTCTTAGGATGAAGGTGAGTTTCGTAAGATAGTCTAAGAAAATAAATCTATGTATTTACAATGATATTTGAAAACTGGAAAAGCTAAGCCACATGGAAGGATGACTCTTGAAAATGGAATTGACTGGTTAGAGAAACAAAATATGTCAGTAGTGAAAGAAACAGGGGAAATAATGTGAGAATTAAGACCTAATAGAATTACTACATCATAAATATTGAAACCTGACCTGCTAAGCTATTTAGGAGATACTCAGTGAGGCTGATATAAGAGTATGGTACATAAACAAACTACTATTAGAAAAACAGGACTCTAAACAGCTGCTCCGCAGTAAAGGTTTGTATGTGACCTTGTAACTTGAAAACATAAGGTGCATCACGTCTCCTTTCTTGGAGCCTTCTTAAATTTAGGTATATAATAAAGTGCACCAAAGGTAGTTCCATGAGACATTCAACTGCTGTTTCATTAGAGATGATTTGAGAAATTTTCTGATTTAGTAATTCATGATACTAAAGAGACCTTGAAGTATATAAAGATACTTCAAAAGTGAAGTATTATCTTTCAGTAAAAGTGAAAAATAAAAATCTAAAACAACTGCCAGATTATACTTTATTTTCAAATAATTTAAAAGGACAGAAGCAGCTATGGATTCACCGACTTTTTTCCCCTCTGTAGCTTTTGTTTCATTACAGGCAGATGGAAATACTTATTTCTAAAGCTGGCAATTACTTTCCACTATAAGACTTCATGATTTTGGCAGAATTTGAACATTTGAGCTGCCCTTTTCTGAGCTCTTTCAGAGCTAAATTGCTTTGTAAATAATATTTTTAAATGTGTCAACTGTTCCTAAGACCCTCTGGTCTTCTCTTGTTTTAAATGAAATTTGGAAGATCAATCTAACAAAACTCTGCCTTTAGCCACTCCAGTTAGCCCCTTCCAAATACTGTTAGCTGTAAATCTTTGCAAATTCTTTTGAATGACTCAGTGTTTAGCAGCCACCTTCTCTAGTAAGTTAATTCTGTGTATTTTCCTGGACTGTTTCACTGCCTTTCAGGTGGCATCTCTGAACTGCAGCATACTGTTCCACATCAAATACAATGAGTTTGTTTTATTTGTGTCCCATGGCCTCATTCTGCCGTTGGTCAGGCATTGACCAATTCAAGATAGAGAAAAAAGAAACTGTGAAAAAGGCTAGGAAACCTGGGCTAAATGAGTACTGGACATAACTACTGGCCATTCCTGTACCTATATGTTACCTATGTATAGGGTTTATGAACTCATCTGTGTTTGTAAAAATACTGGCACTGTGTTAACATTAAAAATTAACAGTAGCTGAAGTAGCACCAGCTCCTATGGAACAATCATGCTTTGGCATAGTGAGCAGGGAAAAGCAGTCAATTGGTTAGAAAGGTGTATAGGAGTAAGATAGCTCTGGATTGCTGTGTTTGCATGGTCTTAATTATGATTATTCAAGCAGAATACTCTGAAACACTGGTGAAAATATCTGCAATGTTAAAACCAAGAGGTTTTAATATGGATGTCAATGGGGTTGGAAGAATGTTATTCACTATTCCTTCACCAAAAGCAATTCATTATTTCATCATTCAGTTTCATCATCAAATAAGAAAATACTGGGTGATGTATTTGACCAAGACCCTTCTTTCCTTCCACAATTAGGTATCAACAGATAATGGAAACAAATATTCTGAAAACAGTAGATGGAATCCATTAATTTGTCTAAATGATTACAGTACTATGTACAAGCTAATTATTGGAAAATCAGGATCAGATCTCTATTAGCTGTAAGAAAAATAACACAGCCAAAATCAGTGTTGCAGTTTAACCCCAGGTGGCAACTAAACCCCATGCATCCCAGTGGGATGGGGGATAGAATCAGAAGAGTAAAAGTAAGATCAAGATAAAGACAGTTTAATAGGTGAAACAAAAGCCATGTACACCAGCAAAGCAAAACAAGTTCATTCACTGCTTCCCATGGGCAGGCAATGCCAAGGGGAGCAGGGCTCCATCACATGTAATGGTTACTTGTGAAGACAAATGAGCTCCGAACATTCCCCCTTCCTTCTTTTTCCCCCAGATTTATACGCTGAGCACGACGCCATAAGGCATGGAATATCCCTTTGGTCAGCTGGGGTCAGCTGCCCTGGTTGTGTCCCCTCCCAATTACTTGTGCACACCCAGCCCTGCTGGGGTGCAGTGAGAAGCAGAAAATGACGCTATGTAAACGCTGTTCAGCAGTAACTAGACCATCCCTGCATTATCAACACTCTTTCAGCACAAATCTAAAACATAACCCCATACCAGATACTATGAAGAAAATGAACTCTATCCCAACTAAAGCCAGCACAGTGACCTCTACCCATCAGCCATAAGCAGCAAATGCTTTGGGGGAAAAAACCACTGGTGGGAAGTACTCCTTTCCTGCAACTTCCCATCTTAGGGCAATAAGCTTACTAATAAACTTTTTAGAAAAGTCCTGAAAATGGAACGTGACATTGTAGAGGAGAATCAGAGAATCACAGAATGGTAAGGGTTAGAAGGGACCTCTGGAGATCATTTAGTCCAACCCCCCTACAAAAGCAGGTCTCTTCCAACCCAAACCATTCTATAATTCTGTGGAAGTTATTGATTGAGTTGAACAGGATGTCTGAGACCACATGTCATGTGGATTATATATACATATCCACACAAAGGTAAGTACTACTGAGGATTTTTAAAAGATAAAAATATATAGCTTTTAAACACTTTGTACAAGTTGTTATAATCTGATGCTTAGGTCTGCCTACAGTATTTAATGTTGCTTAATTATTTTCATGTTAAGAATTTTCTCATGGTTCATCTCCTAGCCTTTGAAAACAGAAGTATGGGACAACAATATTGGTATCTGAGCTTAGAAAAGATCCCTGGCAAGTTTTAACACAGTAATTTCAGGCATTTTGGTGAGAGGAGACCTAGCAAAAAATAATTTTTTTCATCATTAAAAATTATAGTAATTATTGAAGTGCTCAAGTATCTTGAAATAAAGAGTCAGAAAATTTAAATCTGAGAGAGAAGTAGACTTCTGCTAGGGAAAATACCATTCAATATTCCATAAAGTGGTGAGTTGTCAGAAGCGCTCTGAAAATCCTCCTTTCTGCATGCAACACAAATGGTATGATTGCCAAAAGAATTTTAAAACATTTTTTTAAAGGTGGAGGAGAAAAACATCCTAGCTGGAATACCATAGTAGAAGAAGAACAACAGATTAAGTGCAGTACTGTTGGAACAAATTTATATTCTATGTGAGCTGCATCCAGTCATAGCAGATGCATTACCTGCTTTCAAAATGTCATCTGTCTCTATTAGACCCTTGGCAAGAGGTACTGAAGAGTCAAACACTTCTGGACATTGTCATGTGAAGAAGGATCAGTAAGGAAGAAGTGTGATGTTCCAACAAATGAAATCCCATACAAAGCAAGTATTTAAGAAATTGGAGAAATGTAAACTGAAACATTTTCTTTCCCATCAACAGGACAAGGCAGCAGATTTGACATACTTTTTTTTTACTCCACTGATCAATGTTTTGGTTTGTACTTCCAAATATTTCAGTTACAAGTCAGATACTGGATATTATGGTGAGGGGTATGTATCTCAAAAAAAAAAAATATCTCTGATTTAATCTAAGCTGATTAATTTATTTACTGTGGAAGCTAGAAGTTTATTTAAGTTTTACAAGTTAGGGCTTTCCTGAACATATATAAACTCACTTCCAGATTTAATTTTTTGGGCAATAAATGTCAATCCTTCAAAATAACACTTATTTTGTAAAATAGCATAAAAATGTAGATATGTGATCTTCCACATTTGCACACGGAGATAAGGAAAACCATTACCAAAATAGGTAAAATATGGTACTTAGATGCCTCTTCAACTGTTGCAATTGGTTTAAAAGGGACGACTTACTTTCACACACCCTTTAAAGTAGGGTTCTTCTTTGCACAGATTTTAGTTGTTCTCAGTAGAAGAGTTTTATATCATATTTTCTAAATGTTCATATTAAATATAATGTTTGGAAATTTTATACTTCAGTAGGGTACTCACATAATTACACTCAGAATGTGTAATCCTGTTAACACTATTTGTTCTGCAAAGTTATTGATGAATATTATTTGCCCTTATCTAAAAATATTTAACCCAAATACCAAGCTGATTATTTTTACTTTTTCCTTTCTGGAAAAGATCAGTTTGCTTCCTTCTTGTTCCTGACTGAAAGCACAATATGTGTTTCAGATCCTGACTGCATCTGCAGGGGCGTTACTAGCAAAGATAGAGGTACAATCACCCCACCCTGCTTAGGGCTTATCAGTCCACATCTGAGGGACACAAAGATAATCAAAAGAGTGGAGAACCTTCCTCATGAGGAAAGACTGGAGGAGTTAGGTCTTTTCATCTGAGAAAAGAAGGCTCAAGAGGGATCTCATCACAGTATTCCAGTATTTAAAGGGCAGCTACAGGGAGGATGGAGTCTCCCACTTCATGATGAGCCACACAGAGAGGACAAGGGGCTGTGGGTACAAGTTGCACCAGGAGAGGTTTCATCTTGACATAAGAAAGAAATTTTTTATGGTGAGTACAACCATTTGCTGGAACATTGCCCCAGAAACATGGTGGAGTTGTCACTGCTGGAGGTTTTTCAGATGCGATGGGACAGGTTGCAGGATGATCTACCCTAGGCTCCCTTTCCCGTGAAAGATTGGATCGGATGATCTTTCAAGGTCCCTTCCAACCTGGGCTGTTCTGTGATTGTATGATTATAATTTACACAGATTCACCAGATGTGACCACACAGGAACCTTTCTGACACGTCAAATTGAAAGAAAAGTTGTAGTAAGCAAATATTAAATCTTCTGTAGGTGATGGAAAATAGGATAGCTGAAGATTTCCTGGAGTAAAGAGGTTTTACAGCTGCACTGCCAGAACTGCACCATCAGAGAGCAAAAACAGTGTCAGACACTAATTTTGCAAACCTCTCTCAAAACAAATAGCTTAAGGACTTAAATTACCCATCAGAAAAAAAAAAAAAAAAAAGAGAAACAAACAAACAAGCAAACAAAAACCCCGCTCTGATTAATTTTGCTTTAGGTAAAACTTCTATCTCGTGCCACTCAGTTCTGATACAGTGTAGAGTACTGTACATGCAAACGAATGCTTCAGAGGAGATCTTCAGAGGTCTGAGATGTGTAATCCATCAGGCTGGTAGTGAAGCTGGGAAATCACAAATGCTCAGAAAAAAATTATACTGGCCTATATATACAGTGAAAAAATAAACTCTGCATATGAAAATCAGGAAAATACACAAAATAGATGTCCCAGATGCAGGTCCCCAGGCGCTGGCAGCAGGGACCTGCAGTGTGGTCTCTGGTGAGGAGAGGCCAGGGCAGCCCTGAGCCAGCTCCAGTCTGTTCCAGCTGGCTCCAGCTGGCTCCAGCTGACTCACCGCAGGGCACTGCTGATGGGAGCTGGTGGTGCCTCTGAAGATGATTTCCCCAAGTACTTAAATATTTGTCTTCTTTGTTTCTCAATGCCCAAATCAGTAATTAAATTTATTGTCAAGGAATTAAGTTAAATTCCCAAGTTGAGTCTGTTCTGCCCATGACAATAGATAGAGCATAATTTTGTTTAAAGATCAGTTATTTGAATTATGTTGGCCTGAAAAATAGAGTGGATCTGAATTTCATTTTTGCCTCTAATGGGAATTTGTCCTTAAGCATGAGCATCCTAAAACTGTCAAGTTCATTATTAATATCTTGCATTTTCATAGAGCTTTTCATACTGAAATATCCCAAAATATTTTATAAATTACAGCCTACTGGTCATCTAGCTTCCTGCCATTTACAGCATCTCCAGCAATAAAGGGTAAAGAATAATTCTGGCAATGGAAATGACGGGCATATTTCATTCAACATATTTTTTTCAACTTCTTTTGAAAAAAAAACCACAACGAACCACTGACTGCCTTCCAGGAACAAGAATTCATCACTGGGAAATTACCCCTAATAACTTTTCAAAAAGAACATTTTGTGGAGTCAGTACATCTAGAAGCAGTAATGGGAGCTATTTAGGCTTCACTTCACGTATTTCTGCCATGAAGACAGCTGGAGAGGAAGGAGCTTGTTTGGTAGCTCGGGTTCAGACACTGGATAAAGGAAATCTCTGCCAGACGCTGTGATGCTGAGAAGCGACTGATGACTTCAGACAACTTCCCTGTCAGTGAGAAGTCACCTCAGATGGCCCACACATGCTGTGAGAGGTAGTCAGGGGAAAACTATTCCATGTGGACAACTGGGGTCATTTCCCACCCAGACAAGCCATTAGACAGAGAGGTGGGTTATTATCACCCTATAGCATGCAATAGCTTATCACATAGATTACTAATAGCCTTCTAAACCAATAGTTAGGTGAACATACTGTTTTGCTAACTTTTTTCCCCCCAGCCTAATAGAAGGAAAAGAACAAGATTAGCCAGTTCTGGGAGAAACACAGTTCAAACTAACATTATTGAATTAGATCTACCTCTCTAAGACAGTATCAGTATTTCCATTTTTGGTCTATATTCAGAAGTGTATGATACAGTTTCTAATTGCACACTGCCATGCAAGGCAGAGCTTTCCACGGTACCTGGTTAAAACAAATAAATATGTAAACCTGATTTTATTTCACTGAAACTGTGTATGATATAAATTGTTTTGAACTCTGCACTATTTCCTACAGCATTTTGGGGATGGTCACTACTCTTACGTACTTGCTAGAAGAAAAAAGGCATATTCTTTAACAATTTTTTAATATGTCAGAATGAATGTTTAACAGCTTGTGACTGGGGAGCTAAGAAACATTGCAGTACAGAAATTTCATTTTCAGGTTGGTTTTTAAAAGACCTAGTGTACTATATTGTTTAGCATATGTAAAATAAAATAATATATTCTTTTTCTTCTTCAGGTTCTTGACAAGTGAGGACCTACAGGTAAAATTTTCAGGCAATAGTACATACAAATTTCAACAGTTGCCTACAGAAAAAGAAAAAAAATAGAGGATTAAAAGATAGAGGGTTTTAGACAGAACATCTTTTTCCTTTTGGCATTCTTTGTCTATTTAAAAATAAGAAAAAATTCAAAGCCATTGCATGACTAATTCATATTGAAGTCATACTGGGCCAGATTTACAGAAGTAGATTTTTTGTCATCTTCATGCTCTGAATGCAAACGTAAATGCCCTTATGTGGAATATGTCTCCCTGGGTATGCTACTTAAAATTTTACTAGCTATTGCTCCATGATCTTGCCGGGTGCAATTGTAGACATTCCTACACTTTATTTTAAAGATCCTGATTATAAATGTAAGGAATTAGTATAAAGGAGATTTTGCTGAAAATTCAGCCTATTTTAATCTTGCTATTTAATCTTGCAAAGGATGCCTATTACTGTTCTTTATGCTTTGCAAGAAGTGTATGCCAAGTTGTTTGCTATAGAAGCTAATTCGTTAGCTCAGATTGTAGAGGATTTTGTTATATCAGGTTCTGAGCCAAACATTGTGCTTATGCTAATTTGGCATTTAATTTTTTTCCTTCCTAACAATATCATTGAGCCAGTTTTGCCTGGACATGCTTTTTGGTCTTGAATGATGAGTAGCGGTCATTCAGCAAGAGAAAATTGCTGAACTATTTCAGTGAAATACAATAAGAAATTGTGTCTTGCAGAATTATCTAAGTGACAGTCATTTCTGTCAGATTCAGTCAAGTATGGCTAATTTTTTGATCATCCTAGCAGCAAAACCATGGTCATTTTGATTTGTAAATGGGAGTTAAATAGAGACTGATCATGTTTTACTTGTAACATGTCAGGCCACTAGGAGCTCACTCAGTGATAAGAAAAGTATTAAGTGTTTGGGTTTTTTTCCCCTTTGGAACTGGCTGGTATAGGTAGTGGTGTCATATCCATGGAAATGAGAGCTGGCTAGATTTCCAGTGGGATTTAGCTCTTCTCTCACCCAGCAAATATAAGTCTTACCCCATGGATGTGTCAGAGTTTAAAGTACTTTTCTTTGCTCTGAAAAGGGTACTCTAAAATAAGGTATATAAATCTAGATAAAAGGAATTCACTATTCATAAGTATATTTTTTCCTTCCTTTCTCCCTCCTTTTTTTAAAAAAACTCTTCAAACATTTCTTTACTCCTTTACCTCATTGCAAAATTCACTCTTAGCTTTCAAAACTTAGTTCATTGCTTTTCTTTTTTCCAGATGCATAATGTGGGGAAATTTTACAATCTGTATAAATGGAAGATTTCAGAACTTTTAGTCATGAGTTTTTAAACAGAGTGAAACCAATTTATTTAAATCTCTCTGTATAAGTTAATTCTTTTCAGTGGCTTGAAGTAGTAAAAAGAATGATGAACTTCCAGCTCGCAAAACGAATTTGATGAGGATGCATGTTTTATCCTTGCAAATTAGAAAATTTTTGTATCTCTCTCTCACATTCTTCTTACAGAATATTTGGAAAGCATTCTATATACATTTAAGCATATATACCATGTGATAGAAACGGTGCAATATATTAAAGCAGTTGAGAAAACTGCCGTAAATCTGCTTGAATCCTTAACCATTAAATAGAATAAATCTGATCCTGTAAGACAATTTATCATATGACGAAATATTGCCTAAAACAGATGAGACACAAAAACATTTCCCGATATCACTGCCTTTTAACAGAGTTGCCATCTATCTAAATTAGTCCCAGTTTGTAGTCTACTCTGCATTAAGTTGTATAACATAATGAAATGGCTAATACACTGTCATAACTGACCTCAATGGGAAACTGCAATCAGGCACTGTTTGGCAGAGTCCATTTCAAGACTTGGAGAGGACCTAGCCACAGTGTCAATAAAGCCTCAGTATTTCCCTCTGAACATGATGACGCTGTATAAATCAAAGTCCCCTCTACATGCTGGGTATCTCCTTGGAGTCATACTCACAGGAGGTTGCTGGATATGGCCATGCTTTTAACTGTTGGCATAATGAGATTAAGGATGTGACCAGGGTGGCAGCTGTGCAAATAGACACACTGCCTAGCTTTAATCCTGCTTGACAAAGATTGTAAACTCTGATGGGTCACCAACCACAGCATGCTACAGGAAATAAAAAGAGAGAAACAAAAACCCAGTACTCTTTAGAAAAATGGAGCTTAAATTTCTCTAGATGTTAATTTCTCCAGGAAGCAAGATGACAACTAGGAGTTCAAATTGCTCTTTATGCTGCATCAGAAACCAGGGTGCCAACAAAAAAAAGGTAGATGGGATTACTGTGTTCACTTGATTTCTGTTAAATTGAGTGGATGGGGCTTACTAAGAAGCACTACTCCACAGACTAAAGGACACACACAAAACATATGAAAAGTAGTAACTAAAGGAGGCTGAGATAAATTTAGTCTTCTAAAAAAAATCTAAAAAAAAAATCAGTCTTCTCTAAGTCATTCTATTACACTTTGTTTCCATCTTTCCCCATTGTGACATCAGTAAAAATGAATGCATTGAGACATAGTATTTGACTTATGACAATTTTTATTTTCAGAAAGAGATAAAATTAACAATGTAACAAATTAGATTTTAATTCAGCAGTGTAGCCATGTGGATTTTTAAGCCTAATAACTAATTAAGCTTTATGGATTTTTTTTAACATAACCTATTATACTGAACTGAGGTTGTAATTTTCTTTGAAGTTAGATATTGATTTTTAGAATGGCATGTACTATAAAATATCCTAATAAATTGTAATGTCAATTGTTATTATTTTCCCCAAAAAGCAACACAGTAGATAAGCATATAGAAAAAAAATATTAGAAGTAGAAATAAACAAAGTCTGTAACATTAAATAATTCATTTATACAATATACCATAATTAAAGATGTTGTAAAATGAACATTGCCATTTATAGGCAACACAATAACCTATAACCCACGGCAGTAAAAATTTTAAGGTCTAATTTTATCACCTATGATATATTTTTACCATGAAGAAGTGTTCTCTGACACATAAACAAACAGTAGGCTTGATTTGATTCAGCAGATTGTAAAGATTATGAGGACATTTTAACCTGTTTTTAAACACCTACTTGATTTTACAAAAGGGATAATCTTAAATATTATTTGAAATTATTGTATCAAGCAACTGAATGGTAAAAAATCTGTATATGTCTTTGAATAACTCAAGTGTAATAAAGCATAAAGCATAAATATTTCTACAACTGTATTACATAATTCTTTAATGTGTAATTTTGACAACAAGACTTTTTACAACGTTTATAATTCTCCTCACTACTGATTTTCCCAAAGGCTGGACATTGCACAAGAGGAAATAGTTTCATCACAATTTAATAGAAGTTTTGTGAAGAAAAGTTTCAAAACCCTTTCTTTGTGTGTATTTATGTCTAAAAATTTGGTTCTCCCTATTTCAGTTCTGTTTAAAATCTGTGTAGAGTAGGAAGACCTTGAATCTAGGGTGTTGGTTCCTTCCAGATAACATTTTGAGGCTACTGTCCTAGTCAAAACCAAGAAGTGAGGGATGCCTCTGGAGGAATAAAAAAAAAATAAACTGCTAACAAACTTATGAAAAATTAAGAAAAAGGATTTAAGATAGGGATGGAGGCTTTTGTTTGTCTGAATTGGTTTTGCTGAAACTTTTCCTGTTTCTTTAAGGCTTGTAAGACTATGTTAGGTAATTCATAGATATAAAGAAAAAGTCTCACTTTGTAGAGTTTGTAATCTCATTTTGTGTTCATTACCTCTCAAAGGTTGAATGTTTAGATGTTGATTGGTTAATAGCTGCTCAGTCTGCGTAGGCAACTGTTTGTGATGTTCAACTAATTATTCCTTTCACAGTTTCATTAGAAGGGTTTGGGCTAGCTGTGATGTTATGCTTGCATGGGCGGGTGTTTGTGCAAAGATCAGCCATTCAGGTAAAATGTTATTAGGCTCAACAATTGCCTTGTGCTTTTTATTAGATTTGTTGGCATGTAGTATTCTCATCACAGATTTCAGAGCAGATGTTTCTTATATCAATTGTATTCTTCAGTTGCATTGTCATATGCCAGTTCTATTATTTTCTAGAACAAAATATAATGAAGGTGAAATGAGGAAAAAGGTTATGAGGAAGATGCTGTGAATGAGTGTTCAGATCAAAGGTTTCCAAAGCTAGGCCATAGTAAATTAGGGCTTGGACTGAAGCCCAGATTTTGCTCTAACTTTTCTCTCTTCGTGAACTAATGACGTTTCCTATTCTCATCTAAGAAATTTGCCGCAGAGAAAGATAGACAAAGCCTCTCTCCAAACTCCATTTTCTGAGATATCCTCCCTGTCAAGTGACAAAATATATCACCTATATTCAGCACTCTTGATCTACACAAGTACAGTAGTACCTCTCTCATTTTCCAGAAACCAAAGAAAATCCTGGCCTAAGAGTACATGCCTCCAAAGCAATCCATCCCACCTGTAGTCCTGCTGATAACTGAGGGAAAGGTGCAGACCACAACCTGGTCAAGTTGCACTAGTAAGCTACAAACAGTCCAAGATTGATTATTTGATTCTGTAGACACTGAAGATTTATACCAACGGTAGTATTTTTGAGTTAGTACAACAGTGGCCTAAAAGGATCCCTTTAAGGACCTCTATGCTTTCTTGAAATCCTAAATAATGCCCTGTTTTAAGAGTTGTTCTTAACTAAGTGCATTCTACAGCTCTGATTAATGCACTGAATGATTTCTAAATCACTTAACAAACAGCCCTTTAATGTACTCTCTCTGATGATGTGAACATACTCTTTCCCATTAGTGGCTGCAAGCCATTCATCACTATAGCTAATGTACAGACAAACATAAAAAAATGTTAATCTAACATAATGCTTGATTGCAAAAGCACTGAGCCATGTCTCACAGCTTTACTTAACAAGGGTCTACCCAGACAGAAGAAGTATATGCTGTGATTCTAAACAGCATGACACAGAAATTTTAGGCACAGATAAAAGAGATCTGAAAAATAAGGATCTTGCCATGACCGAATTCTAAAAAACTTGAGGGAACAGAAGATTTCTGCCCAGGCTGCTCCTGTATGTCTACAGTTATCAATAATTTTCTTTTCAGTGGGACGTGTTGTTAGGCCACTTTTCTCTCTGGCTCAGCCCTCTTGCAGTCTGAGCTGTTAAGCTAGAGTTTGTTCAGAGTTGGCTTCTTGCAGGCATTGTATTTTGATTTGATTTGGACACAAAGATTTAGTACTGTCCAGTACTTCATTATAAGATGTAACAAACTATAGTTGGCAAGGTTTCCTGCAGTCAAAGAAGTCTGGATGAGTTTAGACATAATCAACATAAGCAGAGTAAACTGATTTATGTTGTTTTTAGAATAAAGCTATCTTATGTTCCCTGACATGAAAATAAATATCTGTTGACCTTTTATTTTATTTACTTAGATTTCTTACTCCTTCATCAAGATTACAAAAGACAGGCCTAGGTCGTAGACCTAGATAGAAAGCAGTTGCTCTTAAGCAACTAGAACACTATCTTCTATCTCCTTTCAAACTGCGGTGAAAGAAGGCTATTTATTTTTTTCAAGGCTTTCAGTCGCTCACCTGTATTGCAATGATTCAGCTAACCTATTTGTTCTTACTTAATACTGCCCACTGCATGTTATTTTGGGTTATCAACTCTTTAGATTCTCTTCTATATTTTCATCAATCACTAGTTTTAATGATCATCATATGATCATCAATCATATGCTAGACCTCTGGGAAAAATGAAATTATCTCTCTTGTAGAAACTCTCTAAACACTTTAATGTAAAATAAGAATGTACCATTACATCTTGGTCGTTTGCTTAGGCATCTTCCATTTTAGTTCCATAATACCTTTCAAAAATTATTTCTTGGTTGGTATTAGATATGAATTGGTTGAAAAAATACCTATTTCATGTGCAACTCCTTGAAAGACAAATTACATAGAAAACCAAAAAGATGCTAGTAGTAGTATTGTTATTTGAGTGCTTCTTTTTTCATGTGATAGCTTCTATCAAAACGTGTTAAAAGCTTAAAGCCAGAAATCCCTGTAGAATTTATACACAGCCGGCAAAAAGAAAATCAAGGTCCTGTGCAAGCCTTTGTAATATCATCCTTGTGGAAATCAGCAGGGTAGTTTTAATTCTAAACTGAACTTGAACATGAAGAAAAAAACTAAGAAATCAGCTACAGAGCTGACAATAGAGAAATCCTGAGGAGAGCCTAGAACAAATGCTACCCTATCATTTTCAGAACTATAGTTATTTCAGAGAGATTGATGACGCGTACAAAAAATGAACATTTCATCATCTATGATACAATACTTTGTATTACTGGATCATCTTTTTGCAGAAACATAATTTAGAGCATTAATAACATCATAGCATTTTTTCATTAATACATTACCAACATGGTGCAATTTGACTGCTTTCAAATAAAACAGTTTCACAGTAAGACTCTCTGCTAACACTGATACAACTCTTTTCTAGGTTTGCATGGGTATTTTGAATGCAGAATTCAATGAAACAGAATAAAATGTCATGAAGGGTCACTGCTGACTGTAATTATAATCCTGGAGTGCAAGTTTTATAATCTCCAGAAGCCTTACAATCCCTAAAATCTAATTGTTACAGCAAATTCAGTGGGTTTGTTGTAACTTATTATTGTTGTTATTCCCTTTCATTTGCCTTGTTATGTGTTTAAAATACCTGTAGGTATAAGTTTTGGGAAACATCCCAGTGAGAAACCTTGAAGATACTGAGTCTTTGATGTAACTGCATGTTACCTCCCTGAACTGATGGCAGTAAGCCTTAGACAGTAATCGAAGGTGATCATCTTTCATTCTTCCATCCAGGCATCTGATTTTTTTTTGGTCAGCTGAAATCTGATCTGGAGAACCTCAGTGAGGCAGAAACTACTGTACGAGATGGTGGACTTCTTGTGTCTCAGTCCTCTGGAGTACAGGACTTCCTACACCCTGCCTATGGGAGATGTGGGGATAAACCCATCCCTCACCACTCACACCTGTTTGTACCCCACTTTTTTTCCCCACAATCTGGAGAGAAGGAGTTCTGCTTTCAGAAAAGGAAGGGATGGTGGTTCTCTTTCAACTCATCTTGTCACTGTGGAGAATAGAAGCTATAGAAGTAGTGTTACCTGTAAAACTGCTTCAGGAAGAGAGAGTTACAGAGGCAGGAGCAGGGCTGGTGCAATGCAGCAGTGTGCAGGGCTGTTTGTAAACAGGCACAGGACTCATACTGGCCTTACAGTGAGGCATTGGTAGCATGAGGATCCCACAATTTTGGTACTGTCTACATTTAAAAGTCTAAAACTGCCATGGGTCTATTGTTTATATTTACTGGGATAATACATAGACAGTAAGAGGGACTGCAACATGTCTGCAAAGACTTTTACACAATGATTTTTGTAACATGTAATACTGAATTTTCATGCAATAGATATAACCAGCAAAATTAAACCAAAACATCAAAGAAAGGTCTATCATTTACTAAATTACTTATGAGTATTTCCATTTGAGTCTCGTTATCCAGGTGCCAAAAGAACAATGCCATTAAGTCTTGCAAAAACAGTGACATTTTAGGCAAGTCATGAGTGACATTTTAGAGAGCACTTTGAGGAGGCAGGGAAGCAGCTACTTGTATGCATTATTATCTGCTATTAATAATATACCACTTTTGAAAGAGGGATATTCATTACCATAGCAATAAGTGGCCGACAATTTTCAAGAATACCCCTCTAGCAAAGAAGGTCACAGAGGCCTGGCCAGCTATCACTTATGTGCCTTTAAAAATACACTTCTTCAAGTTAAATTAATATAATGCAGCACATAACAACAATGAGTGTAGCTTTTCAGTTTTGAATGTAACTTGTCAGCGTGACTTTATTTCACTCTTATCATGATGAGACAGGAAACAAAGAGGAGAAAATTATGTCAAAGTTGGACAGTTCAAACCTATCCAGAAGTGACATTTGAGAAGAGAGGAAAAAGGAGAGAAGGTTGCTTGCATCAGAGAAAGAAGGAAGGACCCAAGCATAAAGGCAGCTGTGCATAAAAGGGGAATAATGGGGCAGGATGATGAGCAGTGCACACACCTCTGAAAGCAAAGGTGAGATGAGACCACAAAAGGCCAAAACAGTGACAATGCAGACAAGGATTATAAATTAGATATGAGGGGGATAAGGTATTTCTACAGAAGTGGTTTTGTTCTTCATCTTGGTGACCTGTAAAATCTGCTCTGATGCCAAATTTGCACTTATACTTGATGTGTGAGAAGGTCTCAGACACATCAAGTATTTTGTAAGTGGAACCATATTTTAAATGAAAGGCAATTCTTAACAGCAGAAAGGCAGCAGCTTCTCCGGCAGTAACTAACAGCAGGAGTACAGAACGCAGCTGATGACAAACCACTTGTGTCTTAGCTGTCACCTTGCACATTCCTCCAAGGCTGTTGGCCTAAAAAAAAATCAATGTATTTTATTGATATCTGTAAGGAATGTTATTAAAAGGTAGTCAAAGAGCTTTCCCCCTTTCGTGAATTGTTAGTACCATTTAAAAAACAAGCAAAGGTGCAGGGAAAAGTAACACATTTTACAAAATCTGACTTTTACCTCCCAGCTCCTGCCCTTGTTAGTGAAATTAAAAGTTTTTTCTTAATTTTTTATGGGGAAGGTGCTGATTCTATGACTACTTTGAATGCTGGAGCCAAAGCTCAGTACATTACATGTAAGTGCTACCAGCTAAATCAGCAATAGTTGAACCAGGGAAACAGAACATATTTGTTGAGTTTAGATGCTTTTGGTCCCATTCCCCTCAGGTTCACCACAGTCTGTCTTCCTCATCTCATGCAATTTCTCTTATACCTGTGAAAGGTGTGCAAAATGTAATCTAGTTTGGCAACCCTGAAGTTACATTAAGTATATGTAATATGTTGATTGATATGTATCAGATATGATGAGATACATATCATAGCTTTTTTGCCCAAATCAGCTATAAATTAAATCAGAAAAAATCACTGCATCAGCCTGTCACAAGGAATATTTTCAGTGAGGATTCTTTAATTATGTCACAGAGTCTTTCCTCACATGTGGATTTTCAATAACATTCAAAAATTAAGAGGTTCTCTGTTTTTTCCAGAAACTTATGCTAGATTTTGACTGACATTAAGATCCCAGCAAACCTATTCCTATTTCAGGCACAAAACTGTTCCTCAAGACACAAACTGTTATGTTGTCCTCAGTCAGATTTCTCATACAAGGCAGTTTTTTTATGAACCAGCCCTAAAAATCCTACTGGATATTACACTTTTTTCATTACATCACTTCACCAAGGTAAAAAAAATTCTTTATATCGTATTTTTATTATGAGAGCAGAAAGTTTAAGTACAGATTGTCAACATTAGGGATTGTTACTACTCACAATGTTGAGCACATAATGAAAGAACATAGTTTGAGTAGAAGCAAATCTGTAGTCACGTAGTGTGCTGCGACATGATGGTTATATTTAATTGTTGACTAAAATTTACAGTGTTAGAGCAAATACATTCAAAAAGCCTGAATGTTTTACCATATTTATATACAATGTCATATATATTATACACAAATACTTATTTCTGAATAGTCTGAAAAGTTATAGTCTGAAAATAGTTCACATCAAAATATCTGCATTAAACATACATAATAAAGAAAGCAAATCCAATTCTGAAACTTTGCTCTACTAGAAATGATTTTGTACTGTTCTCTTCCAGAATTCAGTCAAATCTGGGAGTTTCCAAGTGTAGGCTCATTAACCCTGCAGTTTGAATGCTGAACAAAATTATTAAACTGTTATGGTTGGAAGTTAGTGTAGGACAAACTCAGAAGTTCACATGAAATTGTTGCCACTCCTGCTATTTGCCCAGTAGTACTGACATTCTTCTGATATTTTTGTGAAGACTTTCCTATCAAATATAGGAAATTTTCCACAGTGCTCTTTAATCCACGATATGCTGAGAATGTTCTTTAGCCTGCTCTGTCCCTGAGAACCCTCTGGGTGTGCTCAGTAACATTTTGCAGCGTTTGGGCCCACAGACAGAGTTTTCTCCTTGTCTGTCTTCTCTTTATCCTCTACCAGGTTGCCATAGAAACAGTAAAGCACATATGATAACTCCTTAAAGCATCAACTAATTTTTTTTTCAGGTCTACTACCTTGAAAAAGGCTTCAAAGAGGTGTTTGGGTTGGGGGTTTTTTTTCAGTTGAAAAATTAAAAAAAGCATGTATCAAGTACAAACCACCATTTGTTAGAATGAAGTACATAACCAGATGGTAACTTACATCTCTGTTAACATAACTTGTGTGAGAGATTTCAGCAAACGAGAACTTAATAAAATATTTATCTGTCAGAAAGCTCACTTTACTCAGACAAACCGTGTTTTGTGTTTTTGTGCGCATCTCTGACGTGTTACGAAGTATACACTTTAAACAGAAAGTTTGTCTTCATGTATCACTGTAAAAAAGCAGTTCGGTCACACCTTAACACAGACAGGGCTCTAACACTGTGTAAAGACAGTGGCTTTTGTAACCTCACGAAAATTTATGTGCATGCAAGATACAGTTTTTCAGGGATCTTGGTTGTTTTTTCTTGGGGTGGCTGAAGGCAGCAAAATCTTACGTGGAACATACTCTAGCTAGATTAGATTTCTTCTCAGTGAAGCTCAGTGTTGGTGCAACTGGATTGAGCTAGCACAATTAAAAACACACTGGTTTTTTGCTTATTATGATACAGTCTGTCCATGATGTGGAGTCGTGTCTATATCTCGCTTAAGGAAAACTTTTCATTTGTCTTGATTTTCTACATTTTTAGTAGTGTAAAAATACTTTCATATTCAAAAGACACACAGTAACTGTGAGTTCTCTTACAGTGCATCCCACTTCAACCTACTCTGAGAACATAAACAATATTGAACACTAAGAACATAGAGTTTCTCTTCAAATGAATAAACAAAGTGTATCAAAAAAAGCCAGTAAAATACAATTGAACTAAATTCCTTATATGGTAACAAACTACGGTTAGCTAACTGAGGATGTAATTTGGAGTATTATTACTGTGGATACAGTTCACATCCTTGTAGTTAATTTGCATCTGTTCCGGTTTTTGTTGTTGTTGGCACATAGAATCACCCGTTCAAGTTTACTCTGGGCTGAAACCTGGCTTATAGGACATCATTTAGTGCCAACAGTGTTTTTTTCCCAGTGTCAATAATGAAAGTTTCCTTTTTTCTCCAGAGTATTGTTTTGTGTGATTAGGATGTATGTAAGAGACAATTGTTTAATTTGCAGCTGATGCTGAAAGAACCAAGCATTACAGAATTTAAAATTAGAGGTAACAGTGACATAGGAAGCAAACATGCCAGGATTACATGCAACAGCCCCTTGAAAAGCAATTCTACACATCTAGAGTCACAAATATTAATGCTAATGACAAATAATAAATTTTTGCTGTCTGTCTGCTCCATATAAGTCTTCTTTACAAGCAGAGGTAAAGTAATTTCTGTAACTTAGCAAGAAATAATTTGAGTCAGGACTAGTTGCTTGTCCCACCTTTGTAGGTAGGGATGGTGACAAGATAGAGATAAAAGCAGTAGCCCATATTTCAATGTAGGTTAACATCAAGGGTGCAGCTGGATTTGTTTCTCAGATTTGTTTTCTGTGCTGAAATCCCATCCATTCTTCGCATGGCTATCCAGGACTGCCAGAGGAGAGCTGGTGAGGGAGTGGGTAGTATGCCCACATCTGCAGTAATCATATGCAAACTGGATTCAAAAGCCCAGGCTCCAACAGAACTGCAACCAGCAGAAGGTCTCCGATTACAGACACCAGCCGGCAGTGCCCAGAGGAGGTGAAGTGTTGGGTGGCTTGGCATGCTGAAGGCAATATACTACAGGGCTTCATTGCCGTGCCCCATGGCAACACAGTAGGCAACGCTACTACAGGATTGGAGCTTGCTTATGGGGAGCCCAAAGAAGATGTGATGAAATCCATTCCTGCAAAGGCAAATGTTTTTGCCTTAAGATTATATTTTCCATGGGTCAGATGTGAAGATACATAGTGAAGGATGGTACTACATAACAGGAAACCAGATGCAGCACTTTGTCATTGCTTTTTGAGGACTGAAATGGGATCTTGCTCTCAGATTTGTGACCAATCCTATTCTTCCTGACACTTTTATTTGCAAAAAATTGAAAGTAGTCTGTATATGGGATTAGTTTGTACACAGGAAAATTGGAATATCCTTTGCGTGCCTTTCAGTAACCAGGAAAATGTATCACCTTCATTTTGCTTATGTCTGTGTTTCCAGATGACACCATACCGTGAACTAAAGCCTTTCTGCTTTATTTGAATTGGATTTGAAACTTGCAATATTGCACTGCTGCATCCACCATGGTTCTGTCACCAGTGATGAATAACTCTACATGATAAACATGAAAAACAGAGGCACACAGTAAATTATAGCTGAATCTAACATGAATATTTTGCAATATTGATAAACCCAAAAGCTTCTGCAGCCCACCCCAAACAGACCACAAACCTCTCCACAGTCAGGTGATCTCATAAATCTTTGAGAAATGTCTTACAACACATTCTCGCAAATGCTTTGCTCCATGTTAATCTTGTGTTACTGACAAGCCACTCAATCAAGTTCTCTTCCCACCCTTTGAAATCACTATTTGCAAGTCTGATATAATTTGATCCTAAGTTTGGGCAAGGAAGAGTCAGCATTGCCATTTGAGTGTGCTTCAGACTAGAGCTTATTTCTCAGTGACAGATTCATTAAGAACCCTGGGTATTGTCTATGACAGCCATTCCTCTTTGTAGTTATTCTGTTACTCATTTGGTTTTCCTTATTAGACCCTCTCAGTTTAACATTTGTAAAGCAAGATTAATATCATAGGTAAGTATATGTGCATATCATGCAAAATAATGTGCAATACCAAATTTTCCACAAGTGGGTAAGAAAAACCTTCTCTAACAGCAGATTATTCCACTTTTATCTACCATTGATTCTTTTAAACATCTTTCCCTGGAGCATCTGTTACTGGCCTTAGGATATTGTATTAAACAGTCCATTATACTGATTTGATATGGCAATTTCTACGTCCCTAATTCTGCTAACAGCAGGAGTCTTTAGCTGAAAACAGACTATAGTTTTGTGAATTCTTCCCTGGGTGTAGACCTGACAGGGCGGCTGCAAACATCATCTCCAAACTGAGGCAAATACTGGGAAGAGGCTGGAGTACAGACCAGTCCTTCTGTTTTCCGGTTATTCTCCATCAGAAAAATGTTCACAAGGGGTATGTTGCAAAGGAATATAAATTAGAACAGACTAAGGTTCTCTGGTGAGAGCCCTGTCTGGAGCTATGATGCAGGAGGCACACAGCTAACTAAAAATCAGCTTTGCCTCCCTATCGAGTTTGATGATGAACAAATTTCAAAGGCAAGGACGTTATAGCATGAAGCGCTGAATAACCATCAGACATGGTGTTCTGGTGTCTACTTCCAGATTGCTTTCTATGCAATTGCCGTGTCATTTCCCACGCATACCTACTGCTCCATGCAATTGGAACTCAGTTGAATTAAAAGCCTTTTTCTGAAACTGTAGGTTATCTTCCTGTCAGTCTCAGTCTTTAGAAAATCAGGATACCTATCAGACTAGTCCTGAAACCTCAGAGGTAAATCCAACCACTTCTGCTTCTGTTACAAAATCATCTGCTCATTTCTAGTAATTGTAGACCATCTGGAGGTTTTTCTTACTACTGTAAATGTCTGTGAGAGGAAGTTCAAAGTCTTATTGAGTCAAGAGCAAAGAAACGAGTAAGCTAAGCCAGAGGTAACTACTGTGGTAAATTGTTTCCCCTGCTCTTATGAGAGATACATGTTTATGCTATTGCTTTATTTACTGGAGAAATCACACACAGCTATGTGGCAAAAGCCCAGGCTCATTAAGCATGACCCTTCTCCAGAGTCAGCCTTATAGCTTTCTCTCTCGAGGAAGAATGATGCCATCTACGTGTAATAAGATATTGCAATTAAATAGAGATCCTGGTAAATCAGCTTTTCAGCAAGCTTTTTCTGCTAATTAGTTTGGTAATGGCAGCTTTCATACTGCTAACACAACAAAATGCTTGAAAAAATATCATGACTTCTTCAACAAAGCTCCTTAGAAAAAATAATTTGATGAATAAACTTAATTCTGTTCCTAGGCTGTACAAATTAAGAGGGGATACTGAACGCCATTCAGAATAATGGCTTGTATAAAAAAGAGAGATCATGACAAAGGAGATCCTAACAGTGATGCAATATAATTTTATGTCACATGCTGTTTCTCTTACCATAATAATGAATGCATGATATTCACACAGACAGATTTTTGTGAAAAACTGAAAAAATTTAACTACATACCAGTCAACAGATCCATCTGCATAAAGTGACATGTCAGGGCAGCAACATATGTTTTCTTACACAGTCAAAGAGCTGTTTGAAAGGTAAGCAACATATTCATAGAATCATGGAATGGTTTGGTTTGGCAGGGACCTTAAAGTTCATCCAGTTTCAACCCCCCCACCATGGGCAGGGACACCTCCCACCAGACCAGGTTGCTCCAGGCCCCATCCAGCCTGGCCTTGAACACTGCCAGGGAGGGGGCAGCCACACTTCTCTGGGCAACCTGTGCCAGTGTCTCACCACCTGCACAGGAAAGAATTTCTTCCTAATATCCAATTTAAATCTACTCTCTGTCAGCTGAAACCATTACCCCTCATCCTATCCCTACATGTCCTTGTAAAAAGTCCCTCTCCAGCTTCCCTGTAGACCCCTTCAGGTACTGGAAGGCTGCTATAAAGCAGCCTTTACAATGATAGGACGATGGAGACAGTAATTTGTAAGTATGAGTATAATTTTTGAAATTACTTGGGGAAAAGAGGAAAGGATTCCAGGATCTGGCATAGCTGTGATGTCTGGGAGTGTCCAGAAACCTGACAGAGGCAGAAGTGGAGTGAGACTGGTTAATTTTTTGTGCAGCTGTGGCAATGCCACCATCTTGTGGTCGTGTGCCTCTTGGGTTTCTTAAGAGCCTCTCTGAGACTTTCCTTTTGGGAAAAAAAACCAAACCAAAACAATAAACCAAAAAACAAGGAAGAAAGAAAAAACCAAAACAAAACCCAGAAAAACAGTACTTCTTCTGAGGATGCTTGAACTAGTCTTGCCAGATTGCTTGTTCATCCCAGTATCGGCAGAGAAAACTGTCTCTTGTATCAGACAATATCTGTTTGATGCTGTCCAGATTTCTCTATGCCTTCAAATTATCTCTTCATGAAATCACTTCTGCAGATTGTAATAATTTGTCTTTAGTTAGCTTTTAGCAAAAGTGCATATAAAGTACATACAAAGCACACAGATTTGGTGTGTGCTCTGCCTTACAATGGGACTGGTGTATACTCCTTTATCTCAAAGTCTCTCTTTGGGTTATTTTAGTTTTGACATAGTTTGGGTTCTGATGAACTTATTTGCTAAATAACAGGTCAGAAATTATTTTGGCAGATGACAATTTGCTGATAATGTTACCACCATGGAGACTTCAGCATTTCCAAGATGACGCAGGTGTCTGCACATCTTTGGAAGGTTGTGGCAGTGTTTGGCCTGTTCACTGTGATGCATGGAAGCTGTAGTAAAGAAAGAGCCTGAACTCATCTTCCAGGTTTATGTCAAGTGGAGAAACCTCTAGTCTTTTGATTTTAATAGCTAGCAGACATTTCAACAGGATGAGATAGTTCTTTTGAATTGATTTGAGGAAGTAGAGGAATGAAAAGAAGGACTGCACTTTTCTGCTTGTACCAGAGTCTAAAGATCTGGGATTTTTGGAAACCACAGAGCAGGGATTTGTAGGAATGAAAAAAATCATGTGTTGGCATGACAAAAGATTTCATTGCAGTGACATCTAGACAGTGACAAGCACAATAATGTGGAGACTGATAGGTAAGTTCACAGAGAGGAAATGTGGGAAGTTAAATGTATAAACTCTGAATGAAATAGTAGAAAAGAAAATATTATTAGTAGAAGTGATTGACATTGCAAAAAGGATAGCAGCAGGTTTAATGATGTATATGCAGGTATTGCATCTGATCTGTGAAAACTCAAGATGCAATTTGTAGAATTTCAGAGGCTATATTATTTATATACTCATAAGCTGCACTGATAATATTTTAGGGCCAAATGGAAACATTCAGAAACTTAGAAAGTGGAAGAGAAAATATTTTTGTTGGATGCTACTAGTTGGAATCAACTGAACAGTTAAAAAATTTTAGTTGTTCAAATATGTGGACACATATTCCCTCGCTACTCATTAAAAAATAATAATAATAAAATAAATAAATAAAGATATATAATTTAATCAGAGAAACTCTGTATCCCTCCATGTTCACTTGAAATTGTTTTTCCTAGCAAAATTCCTCATATAGTGGGGATTCTCTTCAGCAAGAATAAACTGATATCTTGTCACACTTTGGACAGTTGCTTTATCACCCGACCCCACCAGGAAGGGGGAATCAGGAAAAGGAAAGGAGACCCATGGGTTGAAATGAAAACAAATTTAATAGAATAATAATAATGACCTAATATTAACCCAAATGCTATTACAAGATACAATGTTATAGTCAGCTCCANTGCCACCATCTTGTGGTCGTGTGCCTCTTGGGTTTCTTAAGAGCCTCTCTGAGACTTTCCTTTTGGGAAAAAAAACCAAACCAAAACAATAAACCAAAAAACAAGGAAGAAAGAAAAAACCAAAACAAAACCCAGAAAAACAGTACTTCTTCTGAGGATGCTTGAACTAGTCTTGCCAGATTGCTTGTTCATCCCAGTATCGGCAGAGAAAACTGTCTCTTGTATCAGACAATATCTGTTTGATGCTGTCCAGATTTCTCTATGCCTTCAAATTATCTCTTCATGAAATCACTTCTGCAGATTGTAATAATTTGTCTTTAGTTAGCTTTTAGCAAAAGTGCATATAAAGTACATACAAAGCACACAGATTTGGTGTGTGCTCTGCCTTACAATGGGACTGGTGTATACTCCTTTATCTCAAAGTCTCTCTTTGGGTTATTTTAGTTTTGACATAGTTTGGGTTCTGATGAACTTATTTGCTAAATAACAGGTCAGAAATTATTTTGGCAGATGACAATTTGCTGATAATGTTACCACCATGGAGACTTCAGCATTTCCAAGATGACGCAGGTGTCTGCACATCTTTGGAAGGTTGTGGCAGTGTTTGGCCTGTTCACTGTGATGCATGGAAGCTGTAGTAAAGAAAGAGCCTGAACTCATCTTCCAGGTTTATGTCAAGTGGAGAAACCTCTAGTCTTTTGATTTTAATAGCTAGCAGACATTTCAACAGGATGAGATAGTTCTTTTGAATTGATTTGAGGAAGTAGAGGAATGAAAAGAAGGACTGCACTTTTCTGCTTGTACCAGAGTCTAAAGATCTGGGATTTTTGGAAACCACAGAGCAGGGATTTGTAGGAATGAAAAAAATCATGTGTTGGCATGACAAAAGATTTCATTGCAGTGACATCTAGACAGTGACAAGCACAATAATGTGGAGACTGATAGGTAAGTTCACAGAGAGGAAATGTGGGAAGTTAAATGTATAAACTCTGAATGAAATAGTAGAAAAGAAAATATTATTAGTAGAAGTGATTGACATTGCAAAAAGGATAGCAGCAGGTTTAATGATGTATATGCAGGTATTGCATCTGATCTGTGAAAACTCAAGATGCAATTTGTAGAATTTCAGAGGCTATATTATTTATATACTCATAAGCTGCACTGATAATATTTTAGGGCCAAATGGAAACATTCAGAAACTTAGAAAGTGGAAGAGAAAATATTTTTGTTGGATGCTACTAGTTGGAATCAACTGAACAGTTAAAAAATTTTAGTTGTTCAAATATGTGGACACATATTCCCTCGCTACTCATTAAAAAATAATAATAATAAAATAAATAAATAAAGATATATAATTTAATCAGAGAAACTCTGTATCCCTCCATGTTCACTTGAAATTGTTTTTGCTAGCAAAATTCCTCATATAGTGGGGATTCTCTTCAGCAAGAATAAACTGATATCTTGTCACACNGATAGTAGTCATGTTTTGTATGCTTCTAAAAGTGAGGGCTGAGTGCCAACACTGAGAGCACAACAGCTCCAGTGAGAACATGGTGGTCACAGCAAGCAGAGAAGGAGGCCTCGGGTGCGGGACAACTGAAGAGACAGATGGGACCCTCTTCAAGAAGACAGCCATGGTAGAAGCACCCAGACATCCTTGCAAACTTCCTGATTTATAGCGAGGGTGATGTTTATAGTATGGTATACTTTGGTTGGCCAGCTTGGTCACTATGGAAACCTGCATACCAGAACATCTCATCTCTTTTGTTCTCACGGAACTGGACTCTGCAGTCTCTCAAAACTACAGTTTCTCTGAACAAAAAAAATTATTTTAGACTTCTGTCCCAGCAAAACCAGGATACATCTGTAAGCAAACATTACAAAAAAAATCCTAGTGCCTCTAATGCCTTTGATTGCTTATGCATTTGATGGTTATAAAATTCCTGCTAAAAAATTAATTATTTTCATTTGTAAGGTGATGCAGTGTTCTGGATGCATGCATCTGAGAGGCTTGAGGCTCAGATACTTCTTGGACAAAATGACGTACAGCTGTGAAGCACAATAAACATTTTGGTTCATACCGCATATTCCAACAAGAGACAAACTGCCTGGCTATACTCCCACTACTGGATTGCTCCCTGTATTTTAACCTTGTTTCATAGAAAATTTATAACACCTTCTCAGAAAACTCTTTCGCTTATTCTTCTAAGTGAGAGTAGGCTTGCTATTCCTGCACTTTGTAACTATGTAACCCAAGTTACCTCTGTGTAACATCTTTTCCCAAACTTAATTTACTATTCTCTTTTGTTTACAGGAAGTCCACAAGTGCAAATATCTGTAGTTTGCTTGCACTTTGAAGGGTGATTAAAAACATTGATGATTGTCACAGGAACTCAGCTATAGTCAAGCTGTCATGGTACTCCAGCATCAGTGGAAGGAAAGCAAGAACTAGGTGTGATGCTTCTTAATGCGAGAGAACCTTAGCAGCTTGACAGCTACATTGCACATTCTAGGATGAGGTATTGTCATTCCCTAAGTTTAGTCTGACATCCCAGTAACCTGGTATACTGGGAGAGGTTTCAACAGGTGCTAAAATATTCTCAGAATGTTGCTGCTTGCTAATCCGCCTGTGAGGGGATTCATCAAATTGGTTATATTAGGTCATCTCAGATAGTTAAAAGCAAAATATGTGCAGTGTCATGATGTAAAATTGCATAATTGTCAGCTCAATATGTCCATCTTGTACAACTCATGAGAAATTGAAAATGACCTGATAAGTTTTGAACAGGAGCAGTAAATTGTATAATCATTTGTTGAAAATTATTTTTTACTCATTGTCTTCCAATGTTATCTTATTCTGCAACTAATCCTTATGTTATATTTCTGCCAAACCCAACATGTAAAACTTTTAAATGTCAAATGTATCCTGTACACTGTAAAACAGATTTCATGACTTGAAAGTAAAGGATAAAAATAATATGCATAAAATGCCTGATTAATAAACTCTTTTAGGAGTATTCCTTAAAACTGTGCTTTTTGAAGAAACATGTGAGTGGGCAAATAAACTCCAGAAGGGG